>MDKI01201989.1:0-31893 GCA_005239505.1 Nicotiana paniculata | reverse complement strand
CCCCAGGATTATATTTGCAACGCCCGCTTAGTCTTTCTATAAGACATAGTTGAGCGTGATCAAGATCCTAACTTAATTTGTAAGTATCACGACACTCATGGTCATAGGACCGAGGATTGCCGATAGCCAAGAGAAGAAGTTGCCAGGTTATTCAAAAACAGGAACCTCTGAGAGTTTCTGGGTGATCGGATCAAAAACCACTTCAGGAACAAGGACACTAAAAAACAAATCAAATGAGCCTCAACACGTCATCAACATGATCCTCGGAGGGGTAGATGTCCCCCAAGGACTAGTGATAAAACGTGTTAATGTGTCTATCACGCGGGAAAACGCACCCGAGATTATGTCCCGGAGGGAACCATTTCATTCAGCGACGAGGATGCCGAGGGCATCATGCAACCTCACATTGATGCTCTGGTAATATCTGTACTTGTCAATAAAGATCGAGTTAAACGTGTGTTGATTGATCCAGGTAGCTCGGCCAACATCATCAGATCAAGGGTCGTAGAGAAATTGGGGTTATAGGACCAAATAGTGCCAGCAGTAAGGGTGTTGAACTAATTTAACCTGGCATGCGAAACAACTAAAAGGGAGATAACCCTATCAGTGAACACCGTCGGGACGATCAAAGAGACAAAGTTCTACGTGGTCGAAGGGGACATGAAGTATAACACTCTAATCAGAAGGCCGTGGGTTCAATACATGAGGGCAGTACCCTCGACCTTGAACCAAGCGTTGAAATTCCCTACACTAGAGGATTCAATACGGTCCACGGAGAGCAGCTGGCTGCAAAAGAGATGTTTGTAGCCAACGAGATAATACTGGTGGCCGCAGTTTCAACATCAAGGAACACAGAGCCGACCAGAAAGGAAGAAATCAAATAGCAAACACTGATGCCAGTATCGGGTGAACCGGAGGAACAAGTAATAGTTAAGGAGGAGGATTATGGATTCCCAAGATCGTTCATAGCTCTTGATGACACCGATGCCACCAAATCGACAATCAAAGAGTTGAAGCAAGTTATATTAATCGAACACCTACCGGATCGAAAGGTATACCTGGGCACGGGGTTAACCCCTAAGCTCAGGAAAAAACTCATTAATTTTCTTAAACCTAACATAGATTGTTTCTCTTGGTCCCATCTTGACATGACATGGATCCCACCGGAGTAACCACTCATAAGCTGAGTTTGGACCCAAAGTTCCATCCGATTAAGCAGAAGAGGAGGCTGCAGTCTGAGATCAAGCATGCGTTCATCAAGGACGAGGTATCCAAACTCTAAAAAATAGGGTCCATACGGGAACTTAAATACCCGGACTGGTTAGCTAACGTAGTGTAGTGCCCAAAAAAAGGAATAAGCTAAGAATGTGTGTGGATTACAAAGAACAAAACAAAATGTGCTAAGGATTCTTTCCTTTTGCCTAACATCGATCGGATGATCGACGCGGCCGGGCACGAGATACTCAACTTTCTCGATGCCTATTTCGGGTACAACCAAATTTGGATGGACCCGGACGATCAGCAAAAAGCCTTCTTTCATCACTAATTTTGGCACCTACTATTATAATGTAATGTTGTTTGGATTAAAGAACGTCGGTGCCACCTATCAACGCCTAGTAAACCGGATGTTCGAAGAACATATAGGAATGTAAATGGAAGTATATATTGACGATATGTTGGTCAAGTCCTTGCGAGCAGAGGACAATTTGAAACATTTGTAGGAGATCTTCGACATAATGAAGATATACAATATGAAGTTGAACCTAGAGAAGTGCACATTAGGGTCGGATTAAGAAAATTCCTCGGTTCGTGGTATCCAATCGAGGGATCGAGATCAACCCCGACAAAATCAAGGTCGTCCAAAGACTGGCCGGGCGTAAAGCCGCCTTGGGCCAGTTCATCTCGAGGTCTTCGGACAAAAACCATCGATTCTTCTCAATGTTAAAGAAGAAGAATAACTTTTCCTAGATCCCACAATGCCAACAAGCTTTGAAAGAACTCAAATGGTACCTATCGAGTCCACCCCTACTGCAGACTCCGAAGACAGAAGAACATTTGTACCACTACTTGGCGGTATCCCAGGTAGCGGTAAGTGGAGTCTTAGTCCAGGAGGAAGAAGGTGCGCAATTTCCTATTCACTATGTCAGTAGAACTCTAGGCCGGGACTAATCAAGATATTCTCACCTGGAAAAATTGGCGCTCGCTTTGCTAAGCGCCTCCAAGAAGCTAAAACCGTACTCCCAATTCCACCCCAGATGTATCATGACCTCTTACCCACTAAGGAACATCAAGCACAAGCTAGAGCTCTCGTGCAGGTTGGCCAAATGGGCCGTGGAAATTAGCGGGTACAATATCTAGTATCGACACCTAACCACCATAAAATCTCAAATTTTGGCAGACTGCGTAATATCCGAAGTCGAAAGGGAATTACTGTTGACCTCGGCACTACTGAAAATTCACATATGGCTACGCATAGAAAACCGTTGCAACAGATAGGTAAACCGTTGTCATAGATGTATTGCAATGGTTCAACACCCGTTCCACAAGATGGCGTGCCTATAGAGCTTATGGAACGATTTTTGAATGGTTCAGATAACCATTGCTATAGTATGGTCTATCGCAACGGTTTTCTCTCTTCCTGCTGGAACGATTATTCTTATCTATTGCAACAATTAATTTTCGTTACCATAACGTTAAATGCAACGGAAATTAACCGTAACTATATCTATTAAACCGCTACGACTATTATAGATATTGCAACGATTTTTAGATTATTTTTGGAACAGTTTGCATGTCCTATGGCAACGGTTCTGTTAACTATTGTGACAATTTAATTGAATTGAAAATATTGCCCCCCGTTGTAAATAAAGATTTACATATATATACAATAAACTATAAAACACTAAAATTTATATAAATAATAAAATGAAACTATTCATAATCCAAATTGTCCAACAAGCTAATAATAAATCCATAGATAAAATGTTACCAAGTACATACATTTGATATTTCAAGAGTTAAAAGTTTTAAAATGTTTTGATAACAAACATTCCTAGAAACCGCCACATGCATCTACAACAATCAACAATCAACAATTCAAAATTATCTTAAGTAAGGATCTTTATCACTCCGTCCATCTTCCATATCTTCATCTACTCCACCTACAAAAGAGTATTAAATAAAGTCATTATACCTGAGAAAAGTATTAGAAAGATCATAACTTTATATTGTATATACACACAAACAATCTAATATAACTTCATCCCAGAAGCTGAAATCAACAGAGTAAGATTCCTAAACATTTACAAACACCTCCACAGCTTTATTGAAAAGGACACAATCTTTCCACACCCAAACAAGCATAAGATAAGTTAATGCACATACACACACCCCTCTGATATAGCTGTACATAACTGATTGTTGATATGTAAATTCCTGTTATAAATGTTTGATGATTGTTGATATACACATACACACACCCCTATGATTGTTGATATGCACATACACACATACCCCTTTGCAATTACAGTGATGTTGGAAATAAGGGACGGAAGAATCAAGGAAATTCACAAGATTGAAGGAGTGCCAGAGTTCTTGAATGAAACTACCAACGTTGATCTTACTATTCTGGCTATGGCAACTGCAACTGCATCTGCGCCTTCAATAAGAAATGGCCAAAAAGTAAATGAGAGTACCAAAGCTGTTTATGAATAGTTGATCAAGATTCACAAAGTGTACAATAATGAAACAGCAGCAGAGCCAATGGGTAATAATAATAAAATTGAAACTTAGTTTTAAGTGTTTTACAAACAATAGTTAGAATGATTTTTTAGCAATAATTAGTACTGTTGGGTTGACTGAGTTTTGAAGTATATCAAACTGATAAATCACAATTGCGGAATATGTGTGGAAAGTTGCTGATAATCTGTGTTTTTGTCCTAGTTGTTGTAATCTGGAATTAAAGTTGAGCCTTACTATATTGTCCAGTCCAATAGAAAAAAGAAGATATATCCATGCTGTATCAGCCAGTATTCGTCTTCTTATCCAAAAAAATATACGACAAAGAATTGTCAGGTTTTCCAAGTTCGATTTCTTACATCTTAAACATCTCTGTTTATGCTTTATGTGGAGTATCTCCAAAATATTTAGCTGCATTTTGGTATACTTAGGTTGCCCTACTGTTTTTTGATTCCTTAGAACCATTTTTACAGTGAATCTACACAAAAGCTTGGGTTGTTTTAGAAAATAAGATCCAATTCTAAAGTTAAACGAATCTCTTCCATAAAGCATTATAAAGATTTGCATGAACAAATTCACTATTGTAATATGATCAAATCTCCAAGATTATCTTCCTATCCATTATCAGTAGGTCCTAATAAAAAAGAAAACATTGTTGGAAGAAGTATGTCAGCACAAGTATTCATGAAGCTTTTGAAAGAACTCGTTGATGAAAGGCATGATGGTACTAAATCAAGAGTACATTTAGTAGTTGCATTCATTCACATATCACACTCACATGTACTACTTCCATTCTGTCACTACTGTAAAGTTCTTGCTAGTTGACTCTCCTTTCAATTGTGACCTTTGGCTGTCCATCTCTTCCTTCTTTCCTTATCAATCAATCTGTCAATTTTCTTTCTCTGTTTCACATCCCTTTTTTATCCTCTTATAGCTCAAGTATTATATAGCTAAACCCCATTTCAGAGTGGTTCCTTTTCATACACTATAATTTTCAGCTCAAATTTCAGCTCTACTATTAAGTGACGTCTGACATTAACAAAAAGAAACTCAAATCCTACCGATTTTTTCTCTATTAAAGGTACAAGTCAATTGATCAATCAATCAATTATATCTCAATGAATCTTAAATAAAATATGTTGCTGATAAAAAGGAACCAACTAAATACTAAATAGTACCAAACACACAAATATCAATATCAACAAAAAGGGGTTATACTTAATTATCGAAAATATAACGTATTAACGTATTATGCTTAGTCTTCACCCCTAATTGAGGGTCGGATGGCGACGAGCACCTACTCGTTGCACGACTGAAGAAGAAAAAACAAAAATAAAGAAGAAATTTAGGGTTGACACGTATCTTGTGAAGTTACTTCACTTTCCAGAACTACACTACTTTTTATATGGTAAAGCAAAGTCTATGTAGACAAAAGCCATATATATCCACAAATATGTGTCCATTAGGAGTTGGACGCTCCAATAATTTTCACAACATAACACATCTCTGCGCAGCCCATCCTTTTCTAGTTCTGTTTGAACTAAACTTTTGCTGTTAGAAAAGATAGAAAGAAACCTATCTGCCACAAATCCAAGTTAATCGAACCAGCAAAGTGAATACAGGGAGAGAAGAAAGGTGCTTACCACTCGATTTCTCAGCCGAGTTCGCCGGAGAAGGAGATTAAGAAGAGCAGCAGCCGGAGCCCGGCCTCAACTCGCCATAGAAGACGATCGTATTGAAGTTGGAGGCCTTTTCCAATAAATAAACATAAACAAATAATGGGAATTTTTGACTGATTTTCGCTGAGGTATTTGGAGCTATTTTTTGACTGATTTTCGTTGGTGATTTGAGGTAGTTTTTGCTGGATGAAAGGAGCTGATTTTTGGTGGTTTGGGGTGGATTTTGCTGGAAGAAAGGAGCTGATTTAGAGTTGATTTGGTGGGGAAGATGACCGGAGAAGATCATTACTCTCCTTGCAGTTTCTGCCGATATAGTACTGAGCTGATTGTACCCTAATTTGTAGGGGTTTACATATTTCATAGTATTTTAGTAGGTATAAAAATTTAAAAATTAAAAAATTAAAAAATTAAAATTAAAATTAAAAGCAGATGGTGGGCCTCTTTTATTTTAGCGGGTATAGAAAATTTGGGTGAAAAATAACGAGGGAATTAATGACCGTAACAATACATGTAACCGTTATCATAGATTGATTTATTGCTATGGTTATACAAAATGTTGCCATATATACCTCTATCGGGACGGTTTTAAGACTATTGCAATGGTTCAGTTGCTAAGTGTCCCGATAGGTTCAATAATTATTTGTAACGGTTAAAACCGTAACAATAGACTACCTATAGCAACGGTTATAGAACCGTAGCAATAAAAACATTGCCATAGCTCTACTTTCTAGTAGTGCGGGGACCACTTCGGGAATCTGGACCCTTTTCATAGACGGTGCCTCAAACGCGAAGGGGTCCTGCTCGGTATCATATTAACAGCGCCTACGGGAAATGTAATTAGGCAATCTATTAGACTTGTGAAATTTACTAACAACGAGGCTAATATGAGGCCATGATTGCAGGTCTAGAATTTGCTAAAAGCCTTGGGGACGAGGCAATCGAAACTAAGTGCGACTACCTTCTCATGGTAAATAAAGTTAAGGGATGTTAGAAGTAAAAGAAGAACAAATATGGAGATACTTTGGCAAATTACAGGTAACCCTACATAATTCAAGGAATGGACCTTGTAGCATGTACTTCGAGATCAGAACAGTGAGGCCGATGCACTTGCTAACTTGTGGTCATCGATCGATTCCAATGAATTCAGTTCGAGAGCGGTAGTGCAACTAATGAACTCAGTGATAGAAGAAGGCCACGCCGAAGTAAACTCAACAAGTTTAACTTAGGATTGGAGGAACAAATATATAGACTACCTGAGAGCCCTATGCCAGATTCGAGAGCCCTATGCACTAAGGCTGCCAAATTTAGCTTGGTCGAAGGGGCATTGTTTATGAGGACCTTCGACGGCCCGCTACACAGATGCTTAGGACCGGAAGAGATCGAGTACGCCATGAGAGAAGTTCATGAAGTCACTTGTGAAAACCATTCGGGGTCAGAATCTTTGGTTCGGAAACTAATTAGGGTCGACTATTACTAGACCGGAATGGAGAAAGATGTGAAAGACTTCGTACGAAAATGCGACGACTACCACAGACACGCGCTGGCAATCCGTCAACCAGGATAAATTCTCCACTCGGTCTTGTCCTCGTGGCCATTTATGAAGTAAGGAATGGACATTGTTGGTCCCCTGCCATGGGCACCCGGTAAAGCTCAAGTCATTCGATTCGTGACCGATTATTTTTCCAAATGGGTTGAGGCTCAAGCATTTGAGAAGGTCTAGGAAAAATAACTCATTGACTTCATCTAGGACCACATAATATGTCAATTTAGGATACCAGCCGAGATCGTTTTCGACAACGAAAAACAATTCGTCGGCAGCAAGGTGAGTAAGTTTTTTCGAAGATCACAAGATCAAGAAGATACTATAAAGGCCTTATCACCCTAGTGAGAACGGGCAGGTAGAATCAACGAACAAGACTATACTTCAAAACCTGAAAAAGAGGTTGGTCGGTGCAAAAGGGAAATGGATGGAGATCCTACCCCAAGTCCTGTGGGCATACCGTACGACTTCGAATTCAAGCATTGGGGCCACCCTATTTTCCTTGGTCTACCGAACCGAAGCCTTAATACCAGTCGAGGTGGGAAAACTGAGCCTCAGGTTCCAGTATGCGACCGAAAAGCCAAACGACGAGGGCATGATCATGAGCCTGGAACTATTGGATGAAATGAGGGAGGTAACCCTGGTCCGGTTGGCCGCCCAGAAGCAGTAAGTAGAAAGGTATTATAACTGAAGAGCCAGCCTCTGACACTTTCAAGTCGGGGACTTGGTGTTGAGGAAAGTAACACTACACACCAGGAACTCGAACGAAGGGAAGCTGAGCCGAACTGGGAAGGACCGTATCGAGTTGTCGGAATAACCGGCAAAGGTTCATATAAACTCAAAGCGGGAAACGACATACAACTACCGACAACTGGAACATGAAACACTTACGCGTCTTTGATCAGGTACCTTGCATACCTAGCAACGAAAGAAATTTCTACTTCCCTTGCACTTTTGTTACTGTGCATTTTGCTTCTTCGATCATGGATCCTAAAGCCCACGGGCTACCCCTACTCGGGGACTGTCAAGCCCACGAGCTATTCCTACTCGGGATTATCTCCCGATGAAAATTTGAATGACCCGGCCTACCAATCCCGGAGGCACCAAACCCATTAGGCAGTGCCTAAATATAAAAGGCTACGACCGCCCTAAAAACAGCTCGAAGACGTCCGAAGTCTATAACCAGAAAGTAAGGCCCTTACCAAAATTTGAAACGTACTAAAAGGTTACCCTTGGCAAAAACATTGTCTAAAAACTCTTAAGCATCTTAAAAACCTCTGGTCTCATCGAGGGTTCGAAGCCACAAGATAAGCAAAGTTGCATCGAATTCGGGATCTATTCGAACCTCTGAAAAACAAATACTCTAGAATTTCATCTGATTCTATGCTAAGGGATCAAAAACAATACGCAAATAAAAATTGCAAGAAGATGCTGGAAAAGTAAAGACACAGTATTTCCAGAAAGAGAAAATTTTTATATATTCCAAAATATATTTACAAAGGATAGATAGACGACCTCAAAATAAACAAAAAATAAATAAGGAAAAACTGGAAAAATACCAAGGCATCTAAACCCGGTCTTCACCGGGGCCCAACTCATTGCCAGAATCGTCGGAGCCCTCAGAGCCTTTCAAGCCTTCAAAACTCTCGGAGCCTTCAAGACCTCAGGCTCGTATAGCTCCTTTGCCTCGGCCTTGAGACTCCTAACTTCTTCAATCTCAGCCGATAGGTCAAAACCTCAGGCATCTCTCTCCGGGATAGCCTCTTTATGTACTCAGTCTTTGTCTTTAAGAGAGTCTCGGTTGCCTCTACATCGGCCTTGTGCTGGGCCACCATTTTCTCGACATCAGTAGAGGTTGCATCCAATTTAGACCTCGGTGCAACATATTCTTTACCAAGAGCATCCCGTTTCGTGATGGCCGAGCACAAATGTGCCTAAAGATCATCATTAAGCCGATACCACTATAGTCTTTATCCTTCATCACCGGAAGTTGGTTCTCGACCGATGCAAGCTGCACCTTCACAACTTCCTTCTCTGAAGCTCGCAGGTCCATCATGCCCTTCCACACTTCGATCGTGGCCTTGACCTCGTCCATCTCAGCCCCTAGTTGGTCGATCAGGTCTATCTTCTGTTGAACTTGCGAAGTTGTGTCTCTAGTCACCATGACTAGTTGCTCGATTTTAGCCTTAATTTATTTACCATCTCAACCAGGTCAGTGTGTTACTACTTCAGGGTCGAGTCCAATTTCCAAGCTTTTTCCAGCTCGTCTTGGAGAATCGAGAAGTATTTGAGGGCCTCGTCTTGTTGTTCACTAAGAGTCATGTACATGTCCTTCTTCCAAACTTTCTCTTTGAGCTCGAACTCGATTTAGCTAATCTCCAAATGGTACCAAAGGAATCTTTCATGGTAAAGCATTAAAGCCTATAAAACAGTGAAATTAGTAAAGGACCTCAAAAACCCAAGTGGATTCACAAAGGGGTACAAAAGGGTTAACACCTTACCCGGTTCAAGGCTTGCTACGCCTCGTTGAAGAGGCTCGGCGTGCCGACTTCGTTCATCTTTTCCTGGTCCTACTTGATCACCAGGCATCGGAGGTTGCTGGCTATGCCCACCAGAGCAGATAGGACCTGGGCATCTTCCGGGATTGAGAAAATAATTGTTCCCTTGCGCTCGGGGTCAACGCTCGAAGCAGGGAATTGCTTCACTAGTTTTGGGCTAGAACTCAGTCCGCCCTCTCCCGAGGGCACATATTTCTTCAATACCTCTAGGTGACCAAGCCCAAAAAATCCTACACTGCGGCCATATCCATGTCGTCGAAGAATGTGTTGAGGGCATCATCTAGGCCCTGTGCCACCTCTCTTGAATTTTCTTTGCCCGCTTGGGCGTCTTCGATCATGGACTCGGTGTAGGAGGGTGTCTCCACGATTTAATGACACTGGTTGCCTCCTTCGAAACAAGAGAGGCTCCCTAGGAGGCTGCAACCTTTGTCTCTCCCTCTGGTTCCCGAGTTAGAGGGGGGTCAAACTCATGGTCCACATTATCGGTCGCCTCCTGCTCCCCCTCATTAAGGGTCGACCCATGAGCGATGAAAAGTTAGTCATCTTCGGGATCGTCCCTGAGCTGGTGTAGAGCATCAGGGCCCGGTACCCTGCACTTGGTGCTCTTATTGGGCTTCCAGACCCGAATAGTCACCCTCTTCTTCTTCTTCTTCTTCTTCTTCGCATCAGTGTCGGGGGAACCCGAGGATTTTTTCTTCTTCGTCTCCTCCTTCACGGTAGTCCTGGGTTGCCCCAAAGTGGAGGGCTCGGCAAATGAGGACAGATCCTTGTCCTCATCCAACGGCCTAAGTTCGGTGGTCTTAGGCAAACCTGTAAGAAAAGAAAAAGAGTTAGCACAGTGCAAGTTAAGGGCATGGTGATAATTATCTAGAGAAGAACCTCAGATGTGAATGGGCCTCCCATTTGCCCTTCAAAAGCTTGCTCCATGCGCGCTCGGAGTACGACATCTGCTTGCAGATCCCCTCAATCCACTCATTGAATCGGGTGATTGCATCAGGAACTTGGGCAACAACTACACACCAAAAACACGGGCAATGAGAGAAAGAATAAAAATAAAGCAATACTCAAGAAATACAATACTTACGGGATATGTTCCACTCTTCGGGGAACGGTAGAAACTAGGGAGGGATCAGGTCTTCGATTTTCACTGAACGAACATCTCATGCCAGCCTCGGTCTCGGTCCTTGTTGATGCTCGAGAAAGGGGCCTTGCTTTCTTCACGAACGAGCTTGATCAGTCCCTCTCAGAAGATTCAGGGATTGTCTAGGCAGAGTAGATGGTCGAGGGTGAAGTGGGGGGCTTCAGTATTGTTCACGAAATGTCATAAGAGGATCACGATCCTCCAGAAGGACGGGTGTATTTTCCCAAGGTACACCTCGTATCAAGCAAGGACTATGGGGTCCACCAGGGCGAGCATGAAAGGGTAAGTGTAACACTCAAATACCCATTCATGTGAGTAGTAATATCGTCATTGGGCCCGGGACGATCACGTCCTTACCCTCCGCATATTGTACATTGTGATTATGGGATTTTGGTCGCGACCGTGATGAAGAAAACATTGTTGGAACTTTTGTTAACCATTATCACGTGGCTTATGACCCCGGTCGCGAAGAAGGAGGCATGGCAGGTGTATTAAACATCTAACTTCGGGATTGTAAGATCATTTCTTCACTTTTAAGTTCTTGGAGTACATGTGGGGCGATTTGGGGTGATAAATGAAGATTAATTTCTCCATATATAATAGGGTAAGTTATTCCTACTTGTTTCGAGTTACATACATGGGTTATATATGAATTTTATATATGAATTTTAACATGGAATTTGATAAAAATTGTGGAATTTTTGGAAGAAAACCTAGGAATGATATTTTTGAATTTTGATCACAAAATTAAACATGAAATTGGGAACAAATTATATAATTGAGTTCGTGGTGCTATGGATAACGTTTATCTTCAAAAAGTTTTGAAATCCGGGCACGTGAGCCTGGGATTGACTTTGTTGACTTTTTGAGCGGAGTTGAGACTTGTTATAAATTTATTAATTAAGAGTTTTTGGGTATATTTTGATTGGTGTGCACGTTGTTCGACTAGTTTCGGATAGATGGGCATCGGTTTGAGGTTTTAGAGAGGCGTTGGAGCCGATTATCGGAATTCGAAGCGAGGTAAGTCTCATGTCTAACCTTGTGAGGAAAAAACTACCCCTATGTGATGTAATTATTATGTGCTACTAGTTGCGGGTGCTATGTACGCACGAGGTGACGAGAGTCCGTACGTATCTAATGGATGTTTATGTCCAGGTAGAATTAAGACTTTATCATGTAATATTTAAATTATTTGAACTCATTTTTTCTAGCTTAATTAAGTGAATTCATAATTGAAATTGATTTAGGAATATATATTAGTTGTTGACAAAATATTTGATAAACGGTAAAGGGTATATCCACTTTATGCTCATGTACTTGTATTGTAAGCATGTGACTCGTAATTCGATAAGTTTCTTCTTTTTTTGTGGAACGGGCCAACGCCTCGATAGTATATTGAGATGCATCTTTGGTTCATGACGGTCGACCCTCGGAAGTGTACACACCACTCTAGATCGGGTCGTACGATCTTGGCATAATCGTGCGTTATATCGCTAGCAGCCCGAATATTTGTGAGATATTTCCTTCTACTGATGCGTAACATTTTATATGGTATTCCTTATTCGTTTGATACTGGAACTTGATATATCTGAGCTGTTGAGATAGAATACGATATTGAGAAATTTATACCTTTAAAAGAAATTTTGGAAGATTATATAAACTACAATCTTACCTCATTATTACTGCTGTGCTTCGTATCCGTTTATGATTTATCATACAACTTTATTGGACCTCTAGTAAGTGTCAATGTCGACCCTTCGTTACTACTTCTCCGGGATTAGGCTAGATACTTATTGGGCGTTGATTTACGTACTCATGCTACACTTCTGCACTAAATGTGCAGGAACTGATAGGTTCATTTTGTGGTCATCCTGGCGCGTAGGAGCAGTTGCTGAGGAGACTTTTGGTGAGCTGCATTCTAGGCTACGTATCGCAACCCTCAGAGTCTCCATCGTATTATTTACTATATCCTGTCTTATTTATATTTCGGATAGATGTTATATTATTATTGCACTCCTTAGTAAATGCTCATGCACTTGTGACACCGACTTTTGGGATACTCTAGTGATTGTTATGGTTCAGCTTAATATTGTCATCTTTTATTTTATATCTTACTAATATTTTAAGTATTCATGATTTTTAAATGTATTGAATCCTTTACTTAATAAGGCTTATGATTTTAAAAATAATAAATTGAATAATTAGTTGATAGTTCACCGTTGGCTTGCCTAACGGCGACGTTGGGTGCCAACACGACTTATAGTGGGTTTTGGATTGTGACAGCTACCGTGCGCAGAGCATTTAACACACCTTTATGAACGTTATCCATTCCAATGAGAAGCGGAATTGATGTGTTCGGTCTTTGACCATCCCCGTCTTGGGTTCTATGTGTCCTTCCTTTAAATGACCACATGTTATATCATATTTTACCCCATAAACAAGCTTTCTTTTGTTTGATTTTCCTAATTTTCTTGTTTTTTTTATTCTTATGCTTATGGATATTTTCTCGCTTGATATATAAGGTCAAAATTTTTATGTTAGATTCACAGTTCTTCTTTCTTTTTCAAATTTTGATAAGTTTAGAATTCTATACATTTAACCCGTCTCTTTCCTTACTTTTTGTCGCAATCCCTCAAATAGTACATGTTCGCCACTAACATAATTTGTATGAAATTGAACTTTTGGCTCGCTATATATATCAGACATATAAAAGAATTACTTAATAATCGAAAGGGTAAAGTGACACGGCCACCTTCCTAAGATCGTTGCTTAATTGGCATATTTTGAGACATGTCAGGAAAAACGTCTATATATTGTTTAAAGTTAGATAGTAAGTTGATTTTTAATATAAACTTAGATATTTCTGCTTTTATTCAGAAAGACAAATAAAAATATCATGAAAGAGAAATTTGACATAGAAGAAGACTTGACAAAGAAGAGCAAAATGACGTTTTCTGTCTAAAATCATCGCTTTGTATACATTGTCTTTCTAAAGTCGTCTTAATTAACACAATTTTGAGATATGACGTGAACAATATATATTATTTAAATTTAGGGCAAAAGGTTGATCTTTAATATAAAGCTAGAGGAAGAAAATATTTTTTATCTTATTTTTTAATAATTAGCGAGAGATATACGTGCAACACACGTACATGAAACTAGTATTAATTTATAAATGTTAATAATTAAAAAAATATGGAGATTATGTTCAGTGCCTCAAGGCTTGCGGCTCGCCCATTAGCAGGTAGACGCTTCGCTTCACGCACACATCTCGCAAACACTATTCTGAATAAATGAAAATACACTACCAAAATTCGATTTAAAATTGAATGTCATATTTTAAATCTCTCTAATGGTGCTTAGCTAGTACTCTCTCCGTTTACTTTAACTTGTCTATAATAAATTTTGCACTTCTCGTAAAAAATAATAAACCAGGTATAAATTTTACCATAATATCCATAATAATAATAATAGTAGTATTTTAAAATGTCTTGAGAAATGATTTGGAAAATGAATAATTAATGACAATGGTAAAATAAGAAAAATAAAGTTATTTTTCTCTTGGTTTTCTAAATTGGACAAGTAAGTATCAAAATATATGTTTTGTTATAAATAATATTTTATTTATGGTGAATGTCTATATTTTAGAGAGATTTTAGGATTTGTTACTTGGTGTCTAAGTCACTTTTTTCCTATAAATAGATAGGTTCTATTCCATTGTAATTGATCCCAAAAATTAATAAGAATTCTCTCTCTACTTTCTATGCAATGATCTTCTTCTTCTTTTATTGTTTTATAACACGTTACCGACGCGACACTCTAACCAACTGAGTAAAAGCTTTGGGATTGAGCATAATGATTGTCAATTGTTCCATGAACTTCCTTCATGATTAAATTATGGATTTAAAGTAAGTATTTTACTTTATTTTTCTCTTTTAAATTCTTGAAATTCTATAATTTGATTTTAAAAACAAGCAAAGACAATAAACTTTGATTATTACTCTAATATAGTTTGCAAGAAATTATAACCACCCGAAGTGGTAAAACTTCTATACCTTGCCGTGATCAAATTCATGTATGATTGTAAGCAAAGAAGTGGAAACCCGTCCCATTGAATTTGCTTCATTCTCATTCTCTTAAGAGAATGTGATAGAAATATGTGTTAAGTTTAAAAGAAGACAAAATTATTACCGTGAAGGTATCAATGGATGTGGGCGTGGTAATTGACGAAATTATAATTGTCATCATTGTGATAATGAGAATAATAAAGATTCTCAAAATAATCTTGTAACGACCCGGCCGATAGTTCCGAGAGTAATAGCCCCATTTCTGCTTCGTTATATGTGATTCAACTTCATTATGTTGTGTTAGATTGGCTGGCTCGGGTTCGGAGCGATTTTTGGAGAGAAATGAGACACTTAGTCTCTTAACTTGGTTCAATAGTGGAAAAGTCAATCGGAAGTTGACTTATTGGTAAACGACCTCGGAATGTAGATTTTATGGTTCAGATAGTTTCTTTAGGTGATTTGGGACTTAGGAGTGTGTTCGGAATGTGGTTTTGATGTCCGGTGTAGAATTAGGCTTGAATTGACGAAATTGAGTTTTTGGCGATTTCCGGTCGGCAGTGGAAAATTAGCTATCGGGGTCGAAATGGAATTCTGGAAGTTGGAACAGGTTCGTAATATCATTTTGGATGTGTGTGTAAATTTTCAGGTTAATCGGATGAGTTTTGGTTAGTTTTGGCATCATCGGCGAAATTTAGAAATCTCAAAGTTCATAGGCATGAATCTGATGTGATCTTGGTGTTTTAGCGTTGTTTTGGGTGTTTCGAAGGCTCGAATAAGTTTGAATAAGGTCATGGGACTTGTTTGTATTTTTGGTTGGGCTCCCGAGGGGCTCGAGATGATTTCGGATGGTCATCGGAAGGTTTAAAGTTGGAAAATGCAGTTGAAGAAGCTGCTGGTACTAGGTTTCTGGTGTGGCCTCACCTGCGGAAGGGTAGCCGCAGGCGCGGGCCAGCATGCGCAGATGCAAGATTGGGGGAGCTGGGAAGGAACCGCAGGAGAGGAAGTTTGGGCCGCATCTGCATGTCCGCAAATGCGGTAAGTGGAGCGCAAGTGCGGAAGTGGTCGGTCAAGCGGGGATTCGCAGGTGCGCACCTGGGACCGCATGTGCGGGGAAAAGGCCGCAGATGCGGTTTCACTAGGCAGGAATTATAAATAGATGCCTTTTCAAGTTTTTGGCTCAATTCATCATATTTTCATACGGGCTGAGGCTTTTGGGAGCATATTGAAGAGGGATTTTAAAGGATTTCCGTGGAGGTAAGTTTCTTAGACCTAAAAATCGTTTCTATGTTGATATTTGAGGGGTCTATTGTAGTCGAATTTCGATGCATTTTATATGTATAGATTCGGGAAAGTTCTTGTGATGCGATTTTTATAGAATTTCGAGACGTGAGCCCGGGGGTCGGGTTTGGCCAATTTTGGGATTTGTGCCCAATTGTGATAATTTTCGAATGGTTTTCGTCTTCCTAGTATATTTTGATGTTATTAATCTGATTTTGATAGACTCGGAGCATTTGGGAGCCGATTCGAGGGACAAGAGCATCGCGGAGTAGTTTTCGGGCTTGTTTGAGGTAAGTAACGATTGTAAATCTAGAACTGAGGGTATGAAACCCCGGTATTTCATATTGTTTTGATAAATGAGGTGACGCACATGCTAGGTGATGAGCATGTGGGCGTTCACCTATAGGGATTTGTGACTTGCTCCGTCCCATAGCGACTTTAAGTCGCATACTTGATTTGAAATCGTATGATATCCTGTACTTTTGAAGTTTACATTATATTATGCGTTGTATGCCAGGTTAGGGTCTTGTGCCGAATGGTTTAGACCCTCAGGGGTATTTTTCCACTATTCTCACACTATTCTTGATAGAAATTTATGAACTCAGTCATGTTTTATACCTGTTGTTGTTATCACTGTGATCACACTGTTTTAGAATACTGAGAGGTACTTTAGGCTGAGTCTCATGAGTTGAGATGAGTCGCCCGAGTGGCTTGTGAGGATGACTGAGTGAGGCCGAGAGCCGAGTGGTGAGGATATTATATGGACCGGGCTGCACGTCGTAGCAATATATATTACATGGACCGGACTGCACGCCACAACAATATGTATTATATGGATTGGGCTGCACGCCACAACAATATATTATATGGACCGGGCTGCACGCCGCAACAATATAGCGCTTGGGATGTAGGAGCCCCTCCTGGAGTCTGTACAACCCCAGTGAGCACAGTCGACTATTATGGATCGGGCTGCACGCCGCAGCATATATTATAGGGATCAGGCTTCACGTCGCAGCAGATATGATATGGATGGGGCTGCATGCCGCAACAGATATTATATGGATCGGGCTGCACGCTGCAGCGGTTATAACTATATATGGTACATGTTGAGTGAGAATGCTGAGTGTGAGCATTGACCTATGAGAGTAGAGTCATGAGTGACTGAGAGGCTTGCTCGAGAGGCTTTATTGTGAATGACACCGTGCCCGAGCGGCCGATATTTTTCGAAACTACTGTTTTCACTCATCTTTACACTGAGCCTCAATTGAAAAATGTTGAACAAACATTTAGACGAATTATAAAATGGAAAACTGGAGTTTTATGAAATATTCGGAATGTAGATTCCTGACTTGAGTATAATCACTTCTATTGTTTCTTATTATATGATTTTTACATGATCTTTAAAAATGCTCGTCACTGCACTCAAGTCTTTAGTTATGGTTGTTACTTACTAAGTTTGCATACTCACGTTACTCCCTGCACCTTGTGTGCATATTCAGGTACTGGGGCAGAGCGGTAGTTGAGCTACCCCATTTGGAGCATTGTTCGGAGATTGCGAGGTAGCTGCTCGGCGTCCACAACCTATTCTTTCTGCTTCCTACTCTATCATTTTACTTTACTTCCCAGAATTATTGTAGTATAGAATTTGTAGTAGGTTGTATCACTTCTTAGATGCTCATGACGGTTGACTCCAGATGTTGGGGTTGTGTTTAGACGTTCTGATCATTTTTTATTGTTTGAATTTTTAAAGTGGAAACTATTATGAAACATAGGATAATTTATGTATCAAATGGGAACCTTATGATATTTTTAGTAAATTTGGCTAGCCTAGTACCACGATAGGCGCCATCACGGCCAATTCATATTTGGGGTCGTGACAAGTTGGTATCAGATCCTAGGTTACATAGGACTCACTGGTCAGGAGTAGGTTTAATAGAGTCTTGCGGATCGGTATGGAGACGTCTGTACTTATCTTCGAGAGTCTACAGAACCCTTAGGAAAATCTCACATTCTTGAATTCTTGTCATGCGAATCCATTTTATTCAGCCAAAAGCATAACTCTTGAATTCCTTCCATGTATTCGAATACGCACGTGAGCGCTTGGTATCCGCTGTACATCGACGGCTTGTGACTTCCATGGATGAGATGTGATATTAGCATGTTGATAATGGGCCAGTGTGGAAGACTTGAGGCCGGATTCTATCTGTGGCTTGAGCGCTGAGATTTCATTGTGTGAGCACATGTGTTTGGGGACTTATATGTTCGTTGGTGCCCTTATTGACGGGACTTTGTGACTAGATGACTATGTGGTGAGTGTGACTTGAGGGTGAGATGTGTTCATACCGCTTGGTTGTGACAAAAAGGGGTGGGCTGGATATGTAGCAAGAACTATTGAGTGTTTGACTTCTGTCTGGAGTTGGCACATGGCCTCGAGTCGTGGGTGTATGGGAAGGCCTCTTATGTTGTTCAGTTGTGGAGTGAAGCGGATACTTCTATTGTGTTATGAGTTCCTGGTGATGTCTTTTGGGCTGATCATTGCCCCAGTAGCGTTCATGTATTTGATTAACGGTGTATTCCAGTCGTATTAGCACTCATTTGTTATTATATTCAATAATAGCATCATGGCGTACTCACGTAGCCAGGGGGAGCATACTCAGCATTTGGGGAGGGTATTATAGAGATTGATGGAGGAGAAGCTTTATGCAAAGTTCTCCAAGTGTGAATTTTTGGCTGAGTTCATTAGCATTCTTGGGGCACGTGGTGTCCCGTGAGGGTATTCAGGTGGTCAAACGAGTGTGGAGAGAGCTTCCAGAAGCTCAAGATTTCTTTGACCACAGCTCCAGTGTTAGTTCTGCCATCAGCTTCAGGTTCTTATACCGCGTATTGTGATGCCTCGAGGGTAGGCGTTGGTTGTGTTTAGTTGCAGAAGGATAAAGTGATTGCGTAATAGCTATGAGTTTCGGAAGGGTATAGAGAGAGATTAGTTTGAGGCTAAGGAGGCGGAGCTATTTCCCGCGGGGTGTCCTGAGGTTGTGTGATCCTTATGTTGTTTTGTAGCAAGTCCTCTTTTACCAGTAATTGATATACATTTCAATATGAGTGCAGATCGCATGTGGAAGTTGGCATGACCATTCACTGGTGAACGCGAGATTTGCATATGATGTGGAATATCAGACGGTTTGTGTCATATGAGCTTATGAAGGATTTAGTTGAATCTCACTGAAGTATGGTAACAGTGATAACGTATGGGCATTGTGAGTTATTGTTTGTTTTGATCGTGGGCTTTGAGCCAAGTGGGGGAGGATGTTAATGATAAGCTGATCTCGCAATCATGTTTTGTATTGGTTTCAGTTCGAGGTATATTGGTGGATCAGTTATGACGTGCAGAGGTGGAATCTGAGAATGACTCGAGTAATGGAAATTCTTCGATACAGGTTGTAATGTTCTATGGGTAGGTGACTTCTATTGAATGATTGAGTTGTAATTGTAAAAGGTGTAGTGGGTGCAATGTATGAATTTGCTTGTTGCTTCAAGTGTGTGGATTACTTTCCTAGTATGTTGTTGTGTAAACGGGGTCAGGTCATTCTGTTTGCTTGATTGGTGTAATCGAGATTTGTGTAGAGTGGATGACTCTCGAGAATGGATCTGACGGATTCAAGGTTAAATATAGCAATTGGGAATCTTCAAGGTGTGTTTTGGGCTAGAATTTAGATTTACATGGAGGGTGTCAAGACCTGTGGTATTTCTACATTATCATGGATTCTACATATCAGTATCAGGAAAGTGAAGGTAATGGCCTTAGGATTTGCAGGAAGTCTTTTCAGGGTAAGTATTTTGAATGTGGTACTTTTGGGGATATTTGAGAGAGTATTCATCGGCTTATGAGCCTCAAACGGTATGGTTTTATGCTTGGGTGGCGTGTGGTGAGTCTGGGTTGAGAATTGCGGTATTATGGCAAGGAGAAGCATCAATTCGAAGGTAAGTCAGAAGGAACTTGGATAAATAGGACAACTTGGTAGTAGGTCGGATCGGCATGGTAAGGGATACGATTAGTTCTTTGGGTGTTCATGAGGTAATGAGTTTTTACAGGTGTTTCTTAGCAATGCTCTTGGATTTTTGGTGGCATGCATAGATTGGTTGAGTAGAAGGATTCAGTCATGTCGGTTCAGTGTCGTACAAATAGAATTCAAAGATTTCTTGGTGGTTTCTACTACGGTTAGAGATGTGTATTTTCTACTGGCGTGAGGAGCATGTGATGTATAGTGATTTTGCTTCTAGATGGGATCAAATGTAAAGTTCTTGGCTAGTTGGGTACGTAGTTGCTTGTGGCTCGGAAGGGATTATGAAGTTCTCATATTTATCATAGGATGGCATGGTGTATGCAGTATGTTGTGTAGAGACTGAGATTGCATGTGTGAGGTCTCAGTTCAGTTCTGGAAGGAAGGTCATAAAATCTGAGGCAGCACTGGCAGTTTCAGATGACTAGGTAGATGATATCACTATTGGGTGGCTTGATGAGGATATACATTTCATAAATGGCAACGTATGGAGTTAAGGGTGCTTCATTGATATTGCGACACTCTCTTGTTGGATCGACTACTGATATTCAAGGTTCCTTGGTGGCACGGAAGAATTATAGGGGTATCCCTCGTGGAATGATTGAGTATTAGGGATGTGTTATATATTTGAGCGGTGGAGTTGGGATCAGATATGGTAATTTGTGCGCTTCATGTACTTCGAGACTGAGATTTCTCATAAGCAGATTATTTTGTGGTTGTGAACCGTGAGGATGCGAGAAAAGCTAGTCAAATGTTAGTAAATTCCATGATTCAGTCATTTTTAACCTTCAGAGAGTTATCTATCTGTTGTGGGTGACCAGAGTTGATTTAAGGTTATTGGTAGGCCCAGTATGGGTGTGTGTTCCACACCGGGTCGGCATTGTTGACTCTGAGTTGCTATTGTTGGGGAATGTACCATTTGACTGTCATTGAGTTTATTCGTGTTCTGGAGTGATCTATGAGTTACCCTTCGGTGTTGCGAGGAGTGGTGATTATTGGTTATATGCACATATGGTACGGATTTATCTGGGCTTTATAGCAGGATTTGATAAGGTAAGTAATTAGGTATTGCGAGATTGAGGAGTATTGGTTATGTTCTTTCTGATTCGTGTGGCATGGTATCGTCCAATTCCCCCGTGGTTATGGAAATGCACTTTGAGTACTTGATGTCGAATTTCGCATGGTTATAGATTTTGAGCAAGGTGGCTTGGAGTATGTCATGTGGACCAACGTTTGGATGGGATCACGCTTTGTAGCGGTGTTAAGAAGAGGTATGATCCTTGGTGTCGGATTCGCATGTTTTGGTTTTACGATGTGTACCAGTCTCTTGGCGTGGTGTTATGATGGTACTTGTTGAGCATGGCGTGATGGTCCTCTCGTGTGAATCTTTTATATAATTTGATTACATTGGGATGTTGCTATTGAGTGCACGAGTTGCACAGGTTATGGCTTAGAATTGTATTGATGTGTCATGTCATCAAAGTGGTCGTGTTGGATGAGAAGAGGTCATTAGACCTAGAATAAATACAGTCAGAATTGACTATTGCATAGTTGGAAGGATAAGTATCGGGAGTCGGCTTAGAAATCTGTTATAATTTCTGTTTGGGAAGGGGGAGCTTCATGTATAACTGATTGGACGATTGGTTGCTAGTTTCTACGTGTTTCTTATCGTGCCCCCTTTTTTCCTCGCGGAATATCGGGTTTATGACATTGGTTGGGACAACTCCTTCCTTTTGGGAAAGGGGTTTGCATATTTTGAAGAGTCGCCACCTAACGAATTTAGCGGTGCGTTAGGGCAGCTAAGGGGTTCAATTATAACTACGTTGCTAACCAGAGATTTGGGTAAGGGCCTGAAATTATCCTAAGGGGAAGGTGTTAGGCACCCCTCAGGATCCACAAGTGTGGTTCCCGGCTAAATGGTTTCATGAATTTGTACAACTAGCAAATAAAAAGTAAAGGATCAAATAAGAGGGGATTTAAGTATTAAACATGTAGATGTTTAGAAAAACAGTAAAGAAGATTAGCTTTTGAAAGGGAATTACGAGCTAGCATATAAAGGTGTCCTAGGTTAATAATATGGATCACATTAGCGCACATGGTATTAGCGCACCGGTCATCATATCCATATTCTACCCTCACCCCGTAAGGTTATTAAAACGAGTGTTGGTCTCGAATTCTATTGCATGTTGTTACCCGTCCCTTCCTATCAAACCCAAAGGAAATTAGGACTTCTATCCTAAAAGGAGGTACTAGACAGACCCTCAGGTTTTAAAGGTAAAATTCTAAGGTGACAGATAAAAAAACAAGTAGGTCTGCAGATAAAGGAAAGCATAGAAAGCAGATAAAGGCTCAAATAATCCTCCACACACAGTACACATAAGCAGCATGTCTCCTACACAATTAAGGTCCATATTAATTCAGAATCCTAAAACATGGTATTTAGGTGATAGACAGATTATTGCATAACTCAGAGAGGAAGTATTAATTAGGCTTGCCTACTGGTTTTAAGCATGCTGGCAGTTAAGCATGATCGCAAAGACAGTTCTGATTTTATCTTTTTTAAGTTAATTACCTAAGGCTTGCCTAAGTGTTGGATAACATGCAATAGTTATTCAGATTGGTTAATTACTCTAAGTTGTTTTAGCTAATAACATGTGATTCTAGGTGTAAAGATGTACAAAGACTAATTACCAGTTGCTGAGAACAAGGGACAGTTCTGTGTTTAGACTAAATGTAGTTAAATAGATACGATCATATATCATGATATCTAATGCAGCATGATGCGTAATAACTTAAACAAGATTTCTAAATGCACATAGAATCATAGCATTATGCACAGTTTCAGGAATAGCATAGGTGACAGATTTTTAATGGTTATTCACCTAGAACAGGATGTCTACGTGTATGGCATGATGAGGCATGATTATAGCTTATTTATTCTAAGACAGTACTTCTAGTGAAATTTCAGAACATAGGCAGAATCACATAATATCAACTTATTTTATTGTAATTATTTATCCTAAAGACAGGATTTCTAAGCGTGGAGATGAGATGTTGAATACACATAAATCCTAAGTAGCATGATATCTAATGCATGGCATGGTGTTCCTAAACATGGCTGTTATTGCGCATAGAGAGATAATAATCCTAGAAAACATGGTCTCTACCCTTAATTATACTACATCATGCATATCACCTACCCATTTTTCATTATCCGACCCCAGAGTTGTTTACAAATAATTATTATAGGCCATTGAATACGAATTACACAACTGAAATAGAAGGAAAATAAGAAGTTAACTATAGGTAGCCTACAGAATAGGCTCAAGTCTCCAAGTCCTCAATGCCAGGTATTATTTCACAACCTTCTCATAATCGGGGTGTGTCAGAGTTCCCTACGGACCTCAAGGGCTCTCGGACAGTGCTCACACCCAGATTTCACAGCAAAAAGAGTAAGTGCAGTGTGGAATGGCCAAACTCTGTGTGTCAAAGTTCAGAGGAAGCTCAAGGGTCCCAAGGCAATCCTCACAAAGAAGGGGCAGAACCTAGACTTCTAAGAGTATATGTGAGGGTGCTTTTTATTTTTAAAGGGTTTAAGTAAGAAAACAGTTTTGAGAAAGGCTAAGTAAGAAAACAATTTTGAAGAGGAAACTTGATTGGAATAAAAGTTCAACATCACACAAAGGACCAGGGATAGTCCAACAATCACAAACATGGGTAATAGGATTTGAGGGAAAAATACAGAGCATGTGAGAGAAAACATGTAGCAGGTAGACACACATATAGGCATACCATCAGAAGCTCCTAAGGGTCCAGAGGATTAGGGGTACAGTAAAGTATTAGGTTAGATTGATACCAAAACAACTAAGACCATGATTAAACTAATGTACCAGTCATAGGCATGGACATTCACGTAAGAAAGCAGGTGCTAAGTATACGGAAACATGCTAGTCATAAACAAGTAAGGCCTATCTTAACATGCAAAGGGGAGTTCAGGATCCTAGGTACATGTTGAATAATAAGTAAAAGAAAATTAGAAACACACTGAATTACAACAGTGATAGAAACATGTTGGTTTGAGGACTGAAATCTAAATTAGAACATACCAATGAAGTGAGGAAAGCAGTAACACAAGCAGGAAGTAGGAGATGCACAATAGTTATCCTTGGCTTGCAGCCGCCTAACTTAGAATAGTAGTAGCTAGCAGAGAAGAGAAAGCAGAGAGTTTTTATTTGTGTGTGTGAGAGAGAGTTGAACAGATCAGTTCTCTCTAAAAATGAGAGAAGATCATACCTATATATAGTTTTTGAAAGCTGGGTTAAATAAGGTAAAAATTAGAATTAATTAACAATTATGGAACTTAGTATCAATCCTAGTGAAATCAGCCCAAGTACTCCCATAATTATGGGAGTTATGCTAACAGTGAGTAAAAAATAAGGAAAGGGACCATATATAGCTTAAGGAAAATTCAAACAGTGTGAAATCACCATAACTATCCTTTGATTGAAGGGGTTAAATTCGAACGGCTAATAGGCAAATAGCAAATAAGGAAAGTTCCCATGCATATACCATATAAGGAAATGATTTCAAACCAGTACATGTATGCAATTGAGACTAGGTTCATCAGATTTTAATTAAAGAACAGGGATCAATTAACAGTAAATCAACCATGCAAGGTAAGAAATAAGTTAAAGGTCGGAAATCAGTAAGAATATCCCATAAGAAATCAATAAGGTTTTTCAAATCACAAGGAATCAGGGATTCAAATAATAAATCAGGAACCCTAACAAAGTAAAATTACAGAGAATCAGGGATTCGAACAGGAATAACATCAATTAAAGGAGATTAACATGAATTTAATAAATAACAGGCACGGAGTCAGAAACCCTAGTAGTGAAAACATATGAAATTAGGGATTCACATGAACTTATGGGGTAAACAGCAATGTAAGCGGAAAAGCAAGAAAAGAATCAGAGACATAGATAAACAACATAGGGTAAAGCATTAGATAATCATAAAGTTCATACATATGCAAACAATATCAAAGACAAAGTCGGGAACTTAGGGTTTATGACTAGAAAATTAGGGATTTCATCACAACAGGCTAGATAAAGGAGAGAAGCTTAAATAAAATACTAAAACACAGTAGAGACTCTAACATAAAACTGATAAATCATTGGAAAATCATTTAAATACGGGGTCATGAAACCCTAGTTGAAAACGAAGAGTCATTGTTTAGAGAATATCTGAAAATCTTTGAGAAAACAAGGAAATAGCTTAAAGTATACACATATCTATCATAGATCTAAAAGAATCGGGGAGTTTTAGGAGTTAGGGTTTCAAAGATAACCCAGAAAGATAAGAAAACTTTAAAAACATTACTTGTTTAAACCCCAAAAGTCATAGATCTTACTCGAACGGTCGGAGGTGGCCGAAAAATGGCGTGAAGGACCATGCGTGGGAGTTGAACCACTCTAGGTTCACCTGAGGACCTCAGGGTAGTATCAGACCGGCGTGGGGTGAAGCAGAGGCTAGGAGAGTGTGAGAGGACATAGCTTCCGGCTAGAGAGGTGACCGGAGGAGATGGACGGAGTCCATCGGAGGGGATGGGAGATGGAAGGTTCTAGAGAGAACCTAGAGAGAACCAGATGGATTGTGAGAGAAGTGAGACGGGGGAAAATGAGGATGGGAGGGGGTAGTCTTTAGGGTTATTAATGGTAAGAGTGAATCTGGGCCATTGATCAAATTTGATCAATGGTCCAGATTACACATAAGATTGGGTAAGGTGATTTTAATGGATTGGGACTGGGGTCTTGGGTTAATTTGATTGGGTCTTGGGCTGGTTTCAATTAGGTTGGGGTAAGATTAAATTAGGCTATAACTTAAATAGAAAGGGACTAATTGTCAAATACCCAATTAAATAGATAAATAATTAATAAAAATAGCTAACAATTAGATAAAATGAAATGAAGGCTAAATAGGTGAAATTAAGGTAATTAACTAGTATTTAAAATATAAAACGACTGATTATTGAATTAAAATAGCATAAAATGTACAATTAGGCTATAATTGCAATATTATTGTAATTATAGCCAAATAATGCCAAATTGGCTAATTTGTGAAATAACTAAATCCTAATAGGATTAAAAATGATATATGAGCTAAGAAATATTTTAAAATTATTTTTAATGCAATTTATGAATAATTATTGGATGTAAAGTACTGAATAAATTAGAAAATAAATTGATAAAAATATAGAAAATTATGGGAAAATACCAATTATTATAAAAAGTGATTTTGAAGCTATATATGCAAATTTAAAAAATAGTTTTGAGGAAAAATTGGGTATCAACAGATGCCCCCTCTTTACCCGGAAATGATAGAAGAGTTGTCGGGTAAAGATATGATGGCCAATTTGACCGAGTGGAATAACTTGAAAGGTTCGGGCCACACCCTGCTTTTTGAGCTGCCTACATATCCTTGATTTTATAGGAATCAGGCCGTATGTAGTTCAGGAACCACCAGTGAAGTATACCGATGAAGTTTTATAAGGGTGGACGTAAAGTGCAAGGTTGGGTGAACAAGCGACTTACGGGGTAGTTAGGAGAACTGGGACGGGATCGCGCCTGCCATGATGCTGTTGCTTGTCGGGTTACCTGCAAATGAGTAATACAAACATATCGTGCGTAATTTAAACATGGTGGAAGTTCCTGTTGGACTATGAATGATGTCTTTGGACGGTTAAGGATGACGTCTTTAGACCATGATGTCCTGGGCCATGAATTTCTTGATGCAGGATTTGTATGCCATAAAATGACGTTCTCGGGCCATGGAGATGGTGCCTCTGAACCATGACGCCTTTGAATAATGATATGCAAACTGATAAAAGAGATCCTCAAGCCATGACATGGTGTTCTCGGGCCATGAAGATGGTGCCTCCAAACGATGACGCCTTTGGATAAGTTGGTGATATTTCAGCCCATGAAGATGCAATAGTATGATGCTAACAAGGTAGAGCTTAGCCTTGCGAATTAAAGGGGCAGAGCTTAGCGCAAAAGGAAAGCGCAGTAAATAATGCTAGAGGTATTTGTTGATTTTTGAGAAGTAAATGGAGGTGGCGTTTAGTCTCGGAAGGCAGAAAGGTAGCCTTATGCAATATGCGAATGCATATGGAGACAACGTTTATTCTCGGAAGGCAAAAAGGCAGCCTTATGCAATACGCAAATGCAGATAGAGACATCGTTTAGTCTCGGAAGGCAGAAAGGTAGCCTTATGCAATATGCGAATACATATGGAGACAGGGCTTTGTCTCGGAAGGCAGAAAGGTATCCTTATGAAATATTTAAGGAAGGACAACAGAAATTCTTAGCTGGTGTTAAATTGCGGCAGACCGTTGTGATAATGAAGCATTGTTTGTGCTGATAATAAGTGTTAGCGTGACGAGTTTGAGGAACGATGTCTGTCCTTTGAGCGGATAATATGTTTTGGAGCTTTTGCAATTGTGTGCTTGCATCTAAAGAAAGATCGTGAGTTTTGTAAAGGGGAAAGGTTAGTTCGCATTCCTTCTGGCCGTGCTTGGCTCGTTTGCTTGATCATGATGATACTGTTTGCGTCATTGGGGTCGAGTCCGCTAAACAAGCTGCTTCTGAAAAAATAAATATGCATGCTTTTTGTAAGATATAATATATAATCTAAAATAGTTTTAGATGAACCGACGACATGACATGGCTCGAGACATTTCAACCTCTCTTGCTGTGGAATTTTGAGGGTCCTCCTCAAAATTCTGCCCCAGTTTGCTGGGTGGACACCTCTGACTGCTGCTCGCGTGCTGATTGGCTGAACTTGCTTCGGAATTTTGAGGGTCTTCCTCAAAATTCTGCCCCAGTTTGCTGGGTGGACACCTCTGACTGCTGCTCGCGTGCTGATTGGCTGAACTTGCTTCGGAATTTTGAGGGTCTTCCTCAAAATTCTGCCCCAGTTTGCTGGGTGGACACCTCTGACTGCTGCTCGCGTGCTGATTGGCTGAACTTGCTTCGGAATTTTGAGGGTCTTCCTCAAAATTCTGCCCCAGTTGGCTGGGTGAATGCTTGTGGATTGCTACTCTCTTCGGAATTTTGAGGGCCCTCCTCAAAATTCTGCCCCAGTTTCCAATTGCGGGGAAAAATAATTTCTTATTGAATTGTGACCGAACCCATAGGGCTGCCTATGTATCCCCTCTTAAACGGGAATCAGGTCAGGCATAGTTCAATTTACATAACTGAGAAACCATAAATATTACACATAGTAGCGCTTGACTGCATCTAAATTGATCGGTTTCGGCCAAACTTCTTTGTCCATTTCTGCAAGTATGGGTGCTCCTCCTGTCGGCACTCTATGAACCATGTATGGACCTTGCCAGTTGGGAGAGAACTTCCCCTTGGCTTCATCTTGATGTGGAAAGATTTTCTTTAACACCAGTTGCCCTAGTGTGAATCGTCTCGGCTTGACTTTCTTGTTGAAGGCCCTGGCTTTTCTGTTCTGATATAGTTGACTATGACATACTACATTCATTCTCTTCCCGTCTATGAGGGCTAATTGCTCATAACGGCTTCTTACCCACTCTGCATCGCTGAGCTCGGCTTCTTGTATAATTCTTAGAGATGGAATCTCCACTTCGGCAGGAATTACAGCCTCTGTACCATAAAGTAGCATATAGGGGGTTGCCTATGTTGATGTGCGGATAGTGGTGCGGTATCCCAGTAAAGCAAATGATAACTTTTCATGCCACTGCTTGTGCCTTTCTATCATCTTTCTTATTATCTTCTTGATGTTTTTTTAGCGGCCTTTATGGCTTCATTCATCTGAGGTATATACGTTGTGGAATTATTGTGTTTGATCTTGAAAGTTTCACACATAGCTTTCATCAAGTCACTGTTGAGATTAGAACCATTGTCAGTGATGATTGACTCTGGAACTCCGAACCGACAAACAATGCGATCGCGGACAAAGTCGGCCACGACTTTCTTAGGAACTGTTTTGTAAGAGGCTGCTTCGACCCATTTAGTGAAGTAGTCAATGGTGACCAAAATGAACGTGTGGCCATTGGAAGCGGCATGCTCAATTGGTCCAATAACGTCCATACCCCAAGCGGCGAACGACCATGGTGAGCTGGTTACATTGAGCTCACTTGGAGGCACCTTTATCATATACCCATGTATCTGGAAGCACTGGAATTTCCAAACATACTGGATGCAGTCCATTTCCATAGTCATCCAAAAGTAACCACCTCGGAGTATTTTCATTGCTAAAACAAAACTGTTCATATGTGGGCCACAGGTCCCAGCATGAATTTCTTCCAGCAGTTTTGGTGCTTCTTTTGCGTCAACACACCTTAATAACCCCAAATCAGGGGTCCTCCTATACAGGATTCCTCCACTGTGAAAGAAATTGTTGGACAATCTCCAAAGTGTGCGTTTCTGAGTGGAATTTGCGAGCTCGAGGTATTCTCCTTTTGCCAAGTACTTATCGATGTCATGAAACCAAGGATTTCCGTCTGCTTCTTCTTCGATATGAGCACAGTAAGCTGACTGATTATGGACCTTTATGGGAATAGGGTCGATGAAATTCTTATCTGGATGCTGGATCATTGAGGACAAAGTAGCTAATGCATCGGCGAACTCATTCTGGATTATGGGGACGTGCCGGAACTCTATCTTTGTGAATTTCTTTCTTAATTCCTGTACGTAGTGTAGATACGGCAGTATCTTGGAATTATTTGTTGCCCATTCTCCTTGTACCTAATGTACCAATAAGTCTGAATCACCAATTACTAACAGTTCCTGGACGTTCATGTCAATGGCCATATTGAGCCCCAAGATGCAGGCTTCATACTCGGCCATGTTGTTGGTGCAAGGGAACCTGAGTTTGGCGGATATCGGATAATGTTGACTGGTCTCTGATACTAGGACTGCTCCAATACCAACTCCCTTGAAGTTTGCTACTCCATCAAAGAACATCCTCCAACCATCATAGGATTCTACAGCATCTTCTCCTATGAATGATACCTCTTCATAAGGAAAATATGTTTTCAGGGGTTCGTATCCTCCGTCTACGGGATTCTCAGCAAGATGGTCTGCCAGAGCTTGTCCTTTAACTGCCTTCTGAGTCATGTAAACAATGTCGAATTCGCTCAGCAGGATTTGCCACTTGGCTAGCTTGCCAGTGGGCATGGGCTTCTGAAAGATGTACTTTAATGGATCCATCCTTGATATGAGATATGTTGTGTAGGCACAGAAGTAATGTCTCAGCTTTTGGGCGACCCAAGTTAGAGCACAACAGGTACGTTCTAATAGAGAATACCGGGCCTCATATGGAGTGAACTTCTTGCTGAGGTAATAAATATCGTATTCTTTCCTTCCTGTTTCATCGTGCTACCCCAGAACGCAGCCGAAAGCTCCATCTAACACGGCAAGAAAGAATAATAAAGGTCTTCCTGTATCGGGCAATACTAGGACTAGCGGTGTTGATAAATATTCCTTGATTATGTCGAAAGACTTTTGACAATCATCGGTCCACTCGGTCGCAACCTCCTTCTTTAGCATCTTAAAGATTGGCTCACAGATGACTGTAGATTGTGCTATAAATCGGCTGATGTAATTAAGCCTCCCCAAGAAACTCATCACATCTTTCTTGTTCCTTGGTGGTGGTAGCTCTTGAATGGCTTTGAATTTTGACGGATCCAATTCTATTCCCCGGCGGCTTACAATAAATCCCAGCAACTTCCCAGCAGGAACCACGAATGCACACTTCACGGGGTTTAGTTTCAGATTGTATTTTTGCAATCTATTGAAGAACTTCCCCAAATTCTCCATGTGATCAGCAGCTTTCTTTGATTTGATAATGACATCATCCACGTACACCTCGATCTCCTTGTGAATCATGTCATGGAATATGGTGGTCATGGCCCTCATGTAGGTGGCCCCTGCATTCTTTAGGCTGAATGGCATCATCTTGTAACAATACACTCCCCACGGCGTAATGAACGCCGTTTTCTCAGCATCTTTCTCATCCATCCAAATCTGGTGATAACCAGCGAAGCAATCCACGAAGGACTGTAATTCATGCTTGGCGCAGTTATCAATCAGAATGTGTATATTTGGCAAGGGGAAGTCGTCCTTCGGACTGGCCCGGTTGAGATCCCGGTAGTGGACGCAGACTCTGACCTTGTCCTTCTTTGGCACAGGTACAATGTTGGCTAACCATGTCGGGTACTCCGCTACCGGGAGAACTTTGGCGTTGATCTGCTTGGTAACTTCTTCTTTGATTTTCAAACTCATGTCGGGTTTGAACTTTCTGAGCTTTTGTTTCACTGGTGGACGCATTGGATTGGTTGGCAGTTTGTGATCCACAATAGACGTACTTAGACTAGTCATGTCATCATACGACCATGCAAATACGTCCTCATACTCTCTTAGAAACTCTATGTATTCTTTCTTTTCTGATGGTGACAAATGAATGCTGATGCGAGTCTCCTTGATGTTTTCTGAATCCCCCAGGTTGATAACTTCGGTCTCATCTAGGTTAGGCTTAGGTCTGTTCTCAAAGTTCTCAACTTCTTTGACAATCTCGTCAGGTATGTCGTCTTCATCTGAACCAATGTCTGTTTGCTGCGTTGTCTCGTTTCATGTCACAGTCATCGGTTCATCAAGACAAGTAATAGTAATGCTATACAAATAAAGTAATGAGAGAAAGCAATAGCAATAAATATCATATTCATAAGAGAAATTTAGAAAATGCTTTGATAGATTGAATAACTGTTTTGAACATTGAAGATCTTTATTGCAGAAATTGAAAAA
>ML304650.1:0-21744 GCA_005239505.1 Nicotiana paniculata | reverse complement strand
AATCCTAAGGGATAGTTCCCCCACACAAGGTTAGGCAAGATACTTACCTCAAAGACGATAACCTGATACTCAAAAATAGACTTCTCGGGCGGGAAGGCCTCTGAACGACTCAAAATCAACTAAAACAACTTCAAAATACATATAAAATGTATAAGGAACTATTCCGAATAATAAAGTTTCAATCTTTACAAAATTTCCCCGGGCCCGCACCTCGAAACCCGACAAATTTTACAAATTTCGATTACCCATTCTGATATGAGTTCACCCATACTAAATCTATCCAATTCCGATGTCATTTGGCCTTTCAAAACATGATTTTACATTTTTAAAGTTTTCTTTCAAAACCCACAATTCCCTCAATCCAAAACACAAATTAAATGATAAAAATGAGAACTAATTCATGAAATATAATTAATTATAGTGGAAGAACACTTACCCATTAGATTTGTGTGAAAAACCCTCAAAGAATCGCCCAAAACCGAGCTCTAGAAATCAAGATATGTTAAAAATGGCTTAACCCCAATTTTGAGATTATAAACTGTTCTGCCAAGATATTTTTGTGAATTGCGATCGCGTAGAAGAAATATTTTATTGGACCCAAAGTGTTCTATGCGATTGCAGGAACACGGATGCGATCACATATAAGGGAGAAAAAGGGTTGCTGTCCAGTGTGTTACGCGATTGCGAGTTAGGTAATGCGATCGCATAAGGGAAAACGAACACTGGGCCTGGGACTACCCTACGCGGTCGCGATGGAGGGTGTGCGATCGCGTTTGAGAAAAGGATTGGCCTCCGGGATCGCGTACATGCAATGGCAAACGCATAGAAGAAAACCGGGCATTTCAAATAGACACTATGCGATCGCGACTAAGCCTATGCGATCGCATAAAAGGGGGGGGGGGCATCAGACATATAACAATAGTGGAAAAAGGAGGAAAATCAACCCGAAACCTACCCGATATACACCTGAGGCCCCCGGAACCCCGTCCAAACACACACACACAAAAGTCATATAACCTAACACGGACTCGCTCAAGGTTTCAAAACACATAAAATAACACTAAAACGATGAATCAAACCAAAAATCAGTGAAATTCCTCAAAATTTCTTTAAACATCAATTTTTGCATTTAAGGTCCGAACACATCTAATGAAGTTCGTTTCTTACCAAACTTTACAGATATGATAAAAATATTATATCAAACTTGTACCGCACTCCAGAACCAAGATACGGGCCCGATACCACAGGTTTCACATAGAATTTCATTTTCAAAAACCGTTATATTTTTCAGAAAACAATTTTCTCTAAAAATTCATTTCTCAGACTTGGGACCTCGGAATTCGATTCCGGGCATACGCCCAAGTCCCATATTTTCCTACGGACCCTCCGGGACTGTTAACTCACGGGTCCGGGTCCGTTTACCAAAAATGTTGACCGAAGTCAACTTTATTCAAATTTCTTATACAAAATTATTATTTTTATCAGTTTTTCACATAAAGGCTTCCCGGCTACACGCCCGGGCTGTGCACATAAATCGAGGTAAGATAGAAGGTGGTTTTTACGACCTCAAAATACGAAATTAGCTAGGAATTTACGGGATGACCTTTTGGGTCATCACACCAACTTAATCTAAAGTAATTGAACAACAACAAACAACTTGGAATGCACTAAGCCTTCATACAACGGACAACTAGCTTCCTCTAACTCTCTGAAGAACTTCTTAGCCTCATCATTTGGTTCAGGTTGAGCCCTCGGGAACATCTCAAAGGCATCCCCCACCATGTCATTGAATCTAGAATTTTCAACATTGTTCTCCATTACGAGGCTACCCTCCTCACCGCCAAAAGAATTATGAAAATCAACATCATTTACGCTATCAAGATTTTCCCAATGAGTAGTTCACACATAATAATTTTCCATAAGATCCCTTTTTAAAAAGATGACATGTAACAACATCTTCTCACAATAACTTAACACACTTGCATTTCACACAAGGGCACCTAATTGTTCATTCAATACGAAAATCATCAAGTGTCCTTGCCTTAGTAATAAATCCAACAACCCCTTCTTTAAATCACCCCTTAACGCCACACGATTAGGATGATTCCTATTATACATCCATCCACGATGTGCAGATGCCATCTACACAAACCAAAAAAACTTGAAGTTGACATATTTATTTTATTTATACTACTTACTAAGTTACATTTTTCCAAAGATTATCTAAATAGTTTAATTATATATTTTACTATAATATTTGGGTGGTTTCAATATTAATATGTACATTAAATAATTGTAAGACAAAAAAAAATCCTAAAACATAAAAATATATCTAATTTATTTCAAACTAGCATATGATAGCGCTCTAATACTTAATTGATTGCATTTTCTTCATTTCGTTCCAATAATAAGTAATATAATTAACACATAGATAGGGCATGGAAAATTTCCAAACGAAAAGTAGAAACAAAGAAGTATTAGCACTTAAATTATTTCATAACTAACATACCTTGAATGTATACAAATTCTAACTTTTTTCAACTCTAACTATTATAACCTAAATTATAAGAAATATTAGCACTTAAGTTATTTTTATATAAACAAGACTTCCATACTTACATAACATATCCAAATTATTCTAAATTTTTTTCTTGATTTACTATTGGATACATACAAGTATACTAGCCTTTTTTCACAAGAACATCTAACTAAAAAGAAAAAAATAGCTAATTAATCTAAACAAGTAAAATTTTAACATGTCACTTTCATATTATATTGCAAAAAATATTGCTAATTTATCTATACTATATTGCAAATTTTATAACTAATTTATAATACTATTTTGCTAAATTAATGCAAAACAAAAATCTGGAAGACGACCAATGGATCTGCTGCCGAAAAACCACCGGAGGGGAGATAAGCCGCCAGATTCTTGCACCAAAAATGAGTTAAACAACTTAGGAATAAAAAATATGAGGGAGGGGAGGGCGGCTAGACAGGGAAATGGAGCAGGTGAAGGAGAGGGAGAGTGAGAGAGATGGAAATCATACCGTATATGCTTAGATTAGAGGAGAAAACCAAGAAATAGAGCGGTTGGGGGCATAAGAAGATAGGGGAGGAGAGGGAAAAAAAACTAGAGAAGAAAGAAGAAAGAAGAAAGAAGAAAGAAGAAAGAAGAAAAGACGGGTTAGGGCTGTATTAAAAATAGATTTGCGAACCGAATCAGTCGCAAATTTGAAATTTGAATTTTCAAATTGCGACTGATTCGATCGCAAATTCCGCTAACCAGTCAGACCTCATTTTTATCGCAGATTTTGACCAAATCGGTCGAAACATTTAATTTAATTTTCTTTAATTTTAATTTTTGCGACTGAATCAATCGCAATTTTGAGCAAAAAAAAATTAACATGTATTTTTAATAAAGTTTCCGACCAAACAGTCAAAAATTGCGACTGAATTAAATCAGTCGGAATTATTTAGTCGTAAATTTGTTGCTATTTAGTCGTGTGACTCTGATTATATGGTCAAATCGGGTTGCGTGCCACAACATATATTTACTTATTATTAATGATATTTATATGGTAGAATAAGGAAGGATAGTGTTGTACGGTGGGATCGGGTTGCACGACACAAAAATTTATGTGTTTTCTATTCCTTATTGTACTGTGTTGGCTTCGGTACTTTCTCAAGAGACTCAAAGGATTGGTATTTTTGGTATTTACTAGTTTTCTTTGAGGATTGAGCTATTTTCATGGTTAACTCCTTTATTTTATTTTCGTATTTTACTTTCCTGCCATTATTTTATACTGCGTACATGTTATATTGTAAGTGACATGCCTTTGCCTCATCACTACTTCGTTGATGTTAGTCTCGACAATTACAGAGTACGTGGGGTCGATTGTACTCATACTACACTCTGCACTTGTTGTGCAGATTTTGGAGTCGGTCCCAGCAGCGGTTAGTAGATTTCTCGGGTTGACTATCAATACGGAGACTTGAGGTACAACTGCTCAGGCCTTTGAGTCCCCTTGTACCTTATCTTAGTTGTGTATTTTCTTTCAGACAACTTTACTTTGATGCAGACTTTTATCTATATTATTCTAGTAGTTTGTGCACTTATGACACCATATTCGGGGTTGTATTTAGAAATTTCAGATGCTATATCTTTATGCACTTTATTTCAGTTTTATCTCAGTTATTTCAGTAATTGATATCAGTTAAATTTGATTTGTTTAAAAAGGGATTTATACTATTCTAACATTGACTTGCCTAGAAAGTGAAATATTAGGTGCCATCATGGTCCCGAGGGTGGGATTTTCGGGTCGTGATAAGTTGGTATCAGAGCACTAGGTTGTCTAGGCCTCACGAGTCATGAGAAAACTTAGTAGAATCTCTAGAATCGGTACGGAAACGTTTGTACTTATCTTCCAGAGGATATGGAGTTTAGGGAAAATATCATTTCTTTCTTACTCTGTTGTGCAATTTTTATTTTATCATTGATAGTTGAACCCTTCTATTCTTTTTCGAGGGGATAACATGCATCTCATCTACCACTAGACAAGAGCCGGAGCCCCCTGTGGCAGCTACAACTAGGGGCAGAGGTCGAGGCTGAGCCAAAGGCTGAGTTAGAGGCAAAGCTCTGCCTAGAGCTTGAGCAGCACCTGTAGTAGAGCCTCAGGTGGATTTTAAGGAGGAGGTTCCAGTTTAGACTGTACCCGTTGGACCAGCTCAGGTCCCGGAGGGGTTCATAGCCACTCCAGAGCTTTAGGATGATCTAGTCCATTTGGTGGGCCTTATAGAGAGTGTGGTCCGGACCGGCACATTCCCAGCAGCACTAGCCATCTCTCGGGCTGGGGGAGGAGCTTAGACTAGCACTACTCACACCCTGGAGCATGTGGCTCCCCAGTTTTAGACTCCCGTAGCCTCGCCAGTTGGGGGTAGTTCAGTCGGTTGTTGCGGCACAGGCTGGTGATAGGCCCACTTTGTCTTTTGAGGCTATGCTGAGGTTGGATAAGTTCACCAACCTCTTTCTTGTTCATTTCAGTGGTGCATCTTCTGAGGACCCACATGATTTTCTGGACCATTTCTACGAGGTGTTGAACAACATGGGTATAGTTGAGACCAACAGGGTCGATTGTGCAGCATTTCAGATGACTGGTTCCGCCCGGAGATGGTGGAGAGGTTATATGTTGACTAGACCAGCTGGGTCGCCTACATTTACATGGGATCAGTTCTCACAGCTATTTCTAGAGAAGTTCATACCTGTCATTCTGAGAGAGGAGTACCGCAGGCAGTTTGAGCAACTTCAGCAAGCTGGTATGACTGTCACCCAGTACGAGACTCGATTTATGGACTTAGTTCGCCATGCCACTATATTTCTTCCTACTGAGAAGGAGAGAGTAAGGAGATTTATTAATGGGATCACTTACACTATCATTCTTCAGCCAACGAGACATGGAGTGATATTTATTTCTAGACGGCCGTAGATATTGCTCGACGTATCGAGTTAGTTCGTGCTCAAGAGAGAGGGTTGGTGTCAGATAAGAGGCCTCGTCATTCCGTTAGTTTCAGTGGAGCCTCATATGGAGGCAAGGATACTTATGGTAGGGTCCATCCTCCCAGGTCATTTCATTCAGCGCTTTAGGCATCTTACAGTGCTTCAGGGAGTCGTGGTCCTTATGTGCCTTACTCTAGGTAGACAGCCTACAGTGCACCATTAGCTCCTATAAGTGCGCCTCCGATTTAGAGCTATCATCGTGGTTATCCAGCCCCTTCTTTTCAGCTTCAGCAACCACATTAGCAGGATAGGTATTTTTGAGTGTGGTGGTATTGGGCACATCAGCAGGTTCTGTCCGAGATTATTAGGCAGCATGCCAACAACAGAGTTCTCATGCCATGGTTCCGGCACTGGTTGCTCCAGCGCCCGCTCAGCCAGCTGGAGGCAGGGGTGGGTCAGGAAACCAGAGGTGGGGGGTCAGGCCGTTAGAGGAGGAGTTCATGCCGTTAAAGGTGGAGGCCAGCTAGCTAGAGTCCATCCCAGAGATATAGTTCAGAGTGGTGGTGCCCAGCACCGATGCTATGCTTTCCCAGCTAGGACTGAGGCCAAGTCACCTGACACCGTTATCACATGTGTTGTTCCAGTTTGCCATAGGGATGCTTCAGTTTTATTTGACCGGGATCTACTTATTCTTATGTGTCATCCTATTTTGCTTCATATATGGTTGTGCCTCGTGATTCCTTAAGTGCTCATGTGTATGTGTCCACACCTATAGAAGATTCTATTATTGTAGATCGTGTCTATCGCTCGTGTGTGATTACTCTAGGGAGTCTTGAGACTAGTGTAGATCTCCTACTTCTTGATATGGTAGATTTTGTTGTTATCTTTGGTACAGATTGGTTGTCACCTTACCATGCTATATTGAACTATCATGCCAAGACGGTGACGTTAGCCATGTCGAGGTTGCCTCGATTAGAGTGGAAGGGGACTCTTGGCCATTCTACCAACATGGTTATCTCCCATATGACGGCTCAACACATGGTCGATAAGGGGTGTCTAGCTTATTTGGCCTATGTTCGTGATTCTAGTGCAGAGGTTCCTTCCATGGATTTAGTGCCTATTATTCGTGAGGTTCAACAGGTGTTTCCTGTAGACCTGCTGGGGATGCCACCCGACAGGGATATTTATTTCTGTATTGATTTAGCTCCAAGGCACTCAACCCATTTCTATTCCGCCATATTGTATGGCCCCACCGGAGTTGAAGGAGCAGTTACAAGATATGCTTGATAAGGGCTTCATTAGACCTAGTGTCTCTCCCTAGATGCGCCCGTGTTGTCAGTAAAGAAGAAAGATGGATCGATGAGGACTGTATAGACTATCGGGAGTTGAGCAAGGTCACGATCAAGAACAAGTATTTGTTGCCTAGGATTGATCACTTATTTGATTAGCTTCAGGGTGACAAAGTGTTTTCGAAGGTTGATTTGAGGCCTGACTACCATCAGTTGAGGATTAGGACATCCAATTTTCCTAAGACGGCTTTTTGGACTCAGTATGGGCATTATGATTCCTAGTAATGTCATTTGGGTTGACAAATTCCCCATCAACATTTATGGATTTGATGAACCGGGTGTTCAATCCCTATTTGGATTCTTTTGTGATTATATTCATTGATGATCTTGATTTACTCTCGTAGTCAAGAGGAGCACAAGTAACATCTTCGGATTATACTTCAGACTCTAATAGATAACCAGTTATACGCCAAGTTTTCAAAGTGTGAGTTTTGGTTAGACTCATTTGCCTTTTTTGGGACATGTTGTATTGGAAAAGGGCATAAAGGTGGATCCTAAGAAGATTGAGGCCGTTTATAACAGGCCTAGACCTACTTCAGCTACAGAAATCTAAGGTTTCCTAAGTTTGGAGGGTTATTATCGCTGATTCCTGGAGGGGCTTTCATCTATAGCAGTCCCATTGACCAGATTGACTCAGAAGGGTTCCCCATTCAGATGGTCAGACGAGTGTGAGTTGAGCTTTCAGAAGCTTAAAACTGCTTTGACCACGACACTAGTGTTGTTGTTGCCCACCTGTTCAGGATCTTACACGGTGTATTGTGATGCATGTCGTATTGGGCGCAATGTAGTATTGATGTAGGATGGCAGGGTGATTACATACGCGTCGCGGCAGTTGAGGGTTCATGAGAAGAATTACCATGTTCATGACTTGGAGTTGGCAGCCATTATTCATACGCTGAAGATATGCAGGCACTATGTTTACGACGTGTCGTGTGAGGTATTCACAGATCATCGTAGTCTGTAGTATTCATTCAAACAAAAGGATCTTAATTTGAGGCAGAGGATATAGTTGGAGCTGTTTAAATTTATGATATCACCATTTTGTATCATCCCGAGAAGGCCAATATGGTGGGCGATGCCTTGAGTAGAAAGGCAGTGAGTATGGGTAGCCTTGCATATATTCTAGTTGGTGAGAGGCCGATTGCAGCAGATGTTCAGGCTTTGGCCAATCAGTTTGTGAGGTTGGATGTTTCAGAGCCCAGTCGTGTTTTATCTTGCACAGTCGTTCGGTCTTCTTTGTATGAGCGCATCAGAGAGCGTCAATATGATGATCCCCATTTGCTAGTCCTTAGGGACACGATGCGGAACAGTGGTGCCAAGCAAGTTACTATTGGAGATGATTGGGTTTTGAGGATTTAAGGTCGTATTAGTGTACCCAATTTAGATGGGCTTCGTGAGTTGATTCTTGAGGAGGCCCATAGTTCCCGGTATTCTATTCATTCGAGTGCCGCCAAGATGTATCAGGACTTGCGGAAACATTATTGGCGGAGGAGGATGAAAAAGTATATAGTTTTATATGAAGATTAGTGTCTAAATTGTCAGCAATTTAAGTACGAGCATCAAAGGTCTGGTGGTTTGCTTCAGAAGCTAGAGATTCCTAAGTGGAAGTGGGAGCGTATCACTATGGATTTTTTTGTTGGACTTCCACGGACTTCGAAGAAGTTCGACATGGTACGGGCCATTGTGGACAGGTTGACTAAGTTGGCACATTTCATTCCAGTGGCAGTTACCTATTCTTCAGAGTGGTTAGTTGAGATCTACATCCGCGAGATCGTCCTTCTTCATGGTGTGCCCGTGCCTATCATTTCTGACCGAGGTACGCAGTTCACCTTGTACTTCTAGAGGGTCGTACAACATGAGTCGGCATGCAGGTTGAGTTGAGTACATCATTTCATCACCAGATGATATTAGAGGATATACTTCACGCTTGTGTTATGGATTTGGGGGGGTTCTTGGGATCAGTTCTTGATGCTTGTAGAGTTTGCCTATAATAACAGCTACCAGTCGAGCATTCAGATGGATCCCTGTGAGGCATTATATGGGAGGCAGTGGCGTTCGCCAGTTGGATGGTTCGATCCGGGGGAGGCTCGATTGTTGGGTACAGATTTGGTTCAGGATGCCATGGATAAGGTCAAGATTATTCAATATCGACTTCGCACCGCTCAGTCTCAGAAGAAGAGTTATGCCGACCGTAGAGTTCATGATGTGCATTCATGGTTGGGAAGAGGGTATTTCTCCGGGTTTCACCCATGAAGGGTGTGATGAGATTTGGAAAGAAGGGAAAGTTAAGCCATATGTATATCATATCCTTTGAGATTCTTCAGAGAGTGGGTGAGGTGGCCTACAAGCTCGCATTGCCACCCAGTTTATCAATAGTCCATCCATTATTCCATGTGTCCATGCTCCGGAAGTATCACAGTGATCCATCCCATGTGTTAGATTTTAGCTCAGTCCAATTGGACAAGGATTTGACTTATGAGGAGGAGCCGTTGGCTATTCTAGCCCGGCAGGTCCAACAGTTGAGGTCTAAGAGCAATCCTTCAGTTCGAGTGCAGTGGAGAGGTCAGTTGATCAGGGCAGCCACTTGGGAGTCCGAGTCGGACATTCGAAGTAGATATCCACACCTTTTCATCAGTCCAGATACTTTTCTATGTCCATTCGAGGATGAATATTTGTTTTAGAGGTGGAGAATGTGATGATCCCATAGGTCATTTATAGTTTCAACCCTCAATTCTGAGTTTCAAAACCTCGATTAGCTCCGTTTAGCCTTCCTTGATTTGCATGTGCAATCCGTGTCTTTTTCTGGAAGGTTTAATGTGAAAAATTGAAAAAAATGTGAAATCGTGTCCTAAAACTCATTTGAGTTGACTTTAGTCAATGTTTTGAGAAAACAGACCCGGATCAGTGTTTAATTATCCTCGTGGGTTCGTATCGTGATTTGAGACTTTGGAGTATGCCCAAAATCGAATTCGGAAGTCCCTAGCTTGAATTATCATCATTTGTTTAAAACTTTAAAGAAATTCCAAGTTTGACCGTAGTTTGACTTTGTTTCTACCGGGTCCGGATTTGGGTTCCGGAACTAGTGTTGTCGGCTCATTTAAGGCGTGCTTAAGCCCTAAGACTTAGAAAAGCTCAAGGAGGACGCTTCGCCTCACTTAAATTGCTTCAGTGTAGGAAAGGCAACAACATGTGCCCTTTATTGCCCATGAGTTCTATCTTAAATGGAGAAATACTAGACTATAAATATACTCAGCAAATAAGTGTTTTTAAGGAAAACAATATAAATGAGTTTGCTACTTTCCTCTTGAATTGCATATATATATATATATATATATATATATATATATATATATATATATATATATATATATATATATATATATATATATATATATATTTATTTATTTATTTATTTCCTGCATTCCACCTTTTATAACTAAAGCCCACATTTAAATTGCTTTGCGCTTAAAGCTCTAATAGACCTAGAGCATTTTTTAGAGCATTTCGACTTTGAAAACACTCTTCGAAACTTGGTATAAATTCATTACTGTATTTATGACTTGTCTACAAAATTTGGTGCAAAACGAAGTTTATTTGACGTGATTTGTACGTCCCGTTGAAAAGTTGCATGGTCTTAAGTTTCATTGAAAATTTCATTCATTTTGGTGTCCGATTCGTAGTTCTAGGTGCTATTTTGGGGTTTTGATGCGAGTGAGTTTGTATGATATTTTTGGACTTGTGTGCATGTTTGGTTTAGAGAACTGAGGGTTCAAGTGAGTTTCAGATAGGCTTCGGAATGGTTTTGGACTTAAGGAAATAGTTGGTTCTGCTGCAGGTCTCTAACCTCGTAAATTGCGAGGTCAATGTCGCATTTGCGAACGTTCATGTCTTCTGTCAGGTTTTTATTTGCGATGGTAGAAGAGATGGGGGATCTTCGCATTTGTGAAGACTTTCTCGCACTTGCGTGGTTTGCAATTTCGAATCCCAGGTCGCAATTGCGACATCTGTGCCTGGATAAAAGAAGGGAAAAATAGGAATTAGCTCATTTCTTTCAAATTCTCAACCCTAAACACCTTAGAGACAATTTTCCCAAGAGCTTTTCTTCCTAAATTCATTAGGAAGTGACTCTAATCTAATTTCTTTCAATTACCCAGTACATTTCATAAGATTTCAACATCAAATCTAGGATTTCCATGGTAGAAATTAGGGATTCAGGTAGAATTAGGGATTTTAATAAAATTGGGATTTACACCTCGAATTGAGGTCGGATTTCGAATTGAATTGCATAATGGGCTCAGGGGTGAATGGGTGATCAGGTTTTGGTTCGAGCTTCGGGTTTTGACCAAGCGGGCCGGGATTGACTTTTCTTGACTTTTTTAATAATGATCTAAATTGAACCTCTTTCATTCATGGATAGTTTAAGACTTATTTTGAATCGTCTGGTTAATATTTTCCTAGATTTGTTGGTTTGGAGGCTTGTTCGAAAGACAAAGCCGTGGTTGAACTTTGAGTTTATTGTGGAGTGAGGTAAGTGTTGGGTCCTTGATTTGAGGGAATTAGGAACCCTTGAGCTATGTATTATGTGAATTCCATGAGTAGCGGCGTATATGCGAGGTGACGAGTGTCTATACGCTGTCAATTACTTGTTTTCATGTCGACCCATATTTCATTAATTATAGCATTCCCTGTCTTGATTGTTATATGCCTTAATATCTTCTTATGCCTTAATGTGCTACTTGTCATATATTATTTTTACATTATATTCGTTAATCGTAGAGATTCTTGCGATTCGAGTTGTTAAATTGATTGCACTTATTGATTTATTTATGAATCTGGATGCACGCCCCAACATGAAGAACAAGGGAGGATTTATATTGATACGGTAGGATCGGGGTGCGCGCCGCAACAAGTGAATTATGATATTGACTCTGATTATATGGTGGGATCAGGTTGCGCGCCGCAACATATATTTACTTATTAATATCGATATTCATATGGTGGAATAAGCGAGGATACTGTTGTACAGTGAGATCGGATTGCACGCCGCAACAGTTTATGTGTTTTCTATTCCTTATTGTATTGTGCTGGCTTCGGTACTTTCGGTAGTACGTGACTCTAATGATTGGTATTTCTGGTATTTACTAATTTTCTTTGAGGATTGAGATATTTTCATGAGTTAACTACTTTATTTCCTTTCCGTATTTCTTTCCTGTCATTATTTTATATTGTGTACAGGTTATATTGTAGGTGAATAGCAATAATAATATAATAAGATAGCGGAAGCGAATGACATGTAACTCTCACAACATTTAAACAATCATATTTAAAAAATGCTATAATTCTTGTTTATCTGCAACTCTCACATGCATCTCCAGAAATAACGGATCTAAAATCTGGTCAACTCTTAAGTTTTAATTTAAAGCAATTATGAAGCACAAGTTATCACATTGATTACCCTGTAAAATTTCTCCCTCTAAGTAATTTAATGCAATTTTCAGCACTGGGAAATGCAAAATGGATTTTAAGTCATATTTTCATTATTTCAAAACGAAAGTCAAACCAAGTTAGACTTAAACATTAATCAATTAAAGAAATTACAGATAAACAATCAAAATAAATCCTACTAACGCAAGCTAGAGAGCTAGTTAATCACTGGGAAGATCATACTAGGGAGGTCTATAAATTACGCCCTCTTAAAAAGGATCTGCAACTGATTCCGTCGCAAAACTAGTGGCCGTTTTAATTGCAACTTTAAAAAAATAATTTGACCAAAGTTAAAATAATTTGCGTCCGAAACAAACGTAAATGGTCAAATAAAATTGTTTGACTTTTAATTTCCTACTGAATTCTTCGCAATTTTTATCCCGATTTTTGCGCCAAATACTGCGACCAATGTTGTCGGAAAAATAGTCAAAAGAATTATAAAAAAATATAACAAATATTACTTTGAAAATTCTGACCAAATCAGTCGGAAATTTGCGATTAATTTTTCCGATCGAAAAATTTCAGTCGCAAATCAACTATTATTTAGTAGTGACATATTTTATATCTATAAACTAAAATATATATGTGCTCCTATGCTTGTCGTTCGAATGTGTGGAAGTTTCATCTTAGATAAACTATAATTTAATTTTGACAATTATAATTTTAAAAAGTTTCAATACAAGCCGGACGAAATAAAGGTCTTCACATCTCAAATACCACTAACTTAATACTTGTTTCAGATCTTGTACTACCGACTATGATTGCAATGATTGTTGGACATGTTGTAGAAGCGGATACAATATTCAACAATATTATAAAGTATGTCTAGTTTAGACTGGGAAATGGTTGTTTAATTGCAGCCAATGACACAAATTCATAATGCATGCACCGATATTATGGATGATTTTAGTATTTTTGTTTTTTGTTTTTTGATTTATCAGTCTTTCATACTTTGTACGAATAATGAAAAAATTCAAATGGATAACTTTTAATCCATGAATAAAAATGGATTCAACTCCAAAAAGCTGGTTGCAATACAATTTTAGTACTTCTATAATTCATCATATATAAATTTATCAAATTTATTTAAAGATCTTTTAAGTAATGTAAGTTTGATTCTTCCCTTTTTCTCTATTAATATTCTTTATTATTTACCCTTCTTCCTTGTAGTAATTCCTTTCTTGTTGGTTTTATCACCTTAATACCTGAAAAACTATTTATACATCAACCTAACATTGAAACACAGATAGACGTGTAGACAATAAATTGCGTCGAGAAAATAAATCAAGGCCGAAAAATATCGTAACAATCGTAGTATTTGATTTCAAATAATATGAGTGTACAATCTCTATGAATCCTCTGATTCTTCTTTTCAATAGTAAATAAATTCAAGGGCCTTTGAGCTTGATCTTGACTCTATATTTGTTGTTACGAATGATGATCTTGAATTCAACTAGCACGAACTTTGATTTGAACTCGTACTCCTTGAATCTTGACTTGTTCTTCGTTCTTGAGCTTGAACTTGATTTGTTCTTTGTTCTTGAGCTTGAACTTGCGGAGGAATTTGCAACGATTGATCCACGAGCTCTTTCTTACTTCTTGTTATAACTTATGGTGTCTTTTCTGAGTTATGAAGACCTCTATTTATAGTTGTGGAAGAGAGAAGTTGTGATAAGAACAAACTCTTTCCGACCAATCAAATTGAAGTGTGACATGACCGTATTTAATTGGCCAGAACATGTCACTTGCACATGTGGCGCGGATTCATTGGCCCTTTAGTTTGATTTGGCATGCCTTGTCATTTTGACACGTGGCATGATCTTATTGGCTCTTCCGTTTGACTTGACGTGCCACGTCATTTCACGTGTGACACCAAATTGGGCTTCTTTGAAGATGACATCTTGGGTCTAATGAAGAGGGCTCATCACTTTAGCCCAATGGATTAAGACTTATTTATTTAATCCATATTAGACTTATATAATTAATTCAGTTATATTAACCCATAGTATTTTGTTTGGACTAATATATCTTGAATTTAAAATATAATCTAAATTATTTTATAAATTTAATTTTAATAAAATTTATATGCCTACAAGATAGACCCATTTTGAGATTGTTATTTATATATATATATATATATATATATATATATATATACTAGCGAATTAACCTGCACTTCGCGCGGTTTGAGATAATATATATACATAATTAGTTCAAACACCTATCTTATAAAACCGAACTCTATGTATTGCATAAAAACGTATTATCTAATGAATGTTAAGATTTTGTTGACATTAATACATATTATTCAAATTAATTAGAGAATAAAAACAAACAATAAAGAAAAGAAGCACCGACACTAACATTCAAAAAAATTAACCCTGCAGATCCCATCTTAATCCAAGCAATAACACGTGTAAAAAGCATGCAGAAAGAAAATACATCTAAACAAAATTCTTTTCGAAATGGATTAGGATAATTTACCTAATCATAACTAAATTGTGGCAGGATCGCATAAAAAAATATATAACATTACAATTAAAAAATATGCAACGTTTCAACCAACAGATGTTTCTTCTTTAATACATTTTTCTTTAAACGTAATAATAAATGAATGAGAAGGAAGAAGGTAAAAATGCCAAAAAAAAACAAAAGAAGATAAAAGATAAATATAATTGCTGAACATAAAAGGGTGCCACATCACTTTGCCAATGGCCCTCCTTTATTAGGGGTGTTCATGGTTCGGTTTGGGTCGGTTTTTCCCAAAAAAGAAATCAAATCAAGTAAGTCGATTTTCAAATACTGAAACCAATCCAAATTAATTAAGTCGGTTTTTTATCGCTTCGATTTTTGTCAGTTTTTCGGTATTTTCTGTTATTTATCGGGTTTTTTCTTAAATGTGGGACATAAACTGTCAAACGCATATTCCAGCGACTACATTTTCAACATAACACTATCAAATCAATTGCTCTTTGAAAAATTTATCATTTAGCAAGATATATTGATGATAATTGAATAAAATAGTGATGAATAATTTAAGTACTCAATTAAAAATCGATTTATTTTTAGCATGAAATAATTTTTTTTATACTTAGCGAAAGAAAATTACTAATCAAACTAGAATGTAAGGGCAAATAATTAGATTATTAAATAATAAAGAACTAGACTAAAAATATAAATATCTAATATATACCATAAAATTTTAGAAACTTTATATAAAAAATATACATATATATAGGTGTAATAATAAATTTAAATAGCTGCTTTTATTATTGGTTTGGTTCGTTTTTTCCGGTTATTTTTTGATTCAAACCAAAACCAAACAAAATTTGATCGGTTTTTAAAATTCAAAATTAAAACCAAACCAAACCTAAAATGTATCGGTTTTTTTGGACCGATTTGGTTCGATTTTCGATTTGGTTCGATTTTTCGAATTTTTATAAACACCCCTATCCTTTATATTTATATATATATATAAATTAGCTATTAAGCAACCAGCCTAGTAGTATATTTGCTTAAAAAACACACACAGATAGAAACTTGTAGCAAGTTTGAAGAGTTTCATTTTTAACATTTGACATATATAAACAGAACGAACTTTTGTAAATAATAAAGATATAACACATAGTGAGATAGAAAAATCATAGTTTCAGTAGTCAGTGGCGAAACTAAATAGAATGAAGAGGATCAACTGAATTTTCTTTGTCGAAAAATTATATTATGTAAATAAAATAAAAATTAATATTAATTATATGTAAGTTATTGAATCCTCTTGATATCTTGAATTATCTTGTTTCCCGATAAGTCAAGATGATTCAAAACAGATAAGCTCCCAATTTCCTTAATTAGGGATATCCCCAGAAAGATCATTATTTGCCAAGTTCATTTCATTTAGTTTCTTCGAAGAATGAATCCACTGAATAAATTTAATTCTGAAGTATTTGTAAGTTAGAAGATTTACGGTTTTCTCCTTGCGGAAGCGAATCATTTGTAGTAATCACGACTCGAATTACTGGTTGTACGAATCCTCACGTGGCAGACAGATCTCATGTTTCCACAGCCTAATCATCGCTAATTTGGATGCAAAGAACTAACCCTAGCTGTCTCTAGTTTTGGTGAGAAGCCTATTTTTAAACATCATAGTGGTGCTTATATAAGCTTGTATTAGGATTTTAGGTTAAAAAAAAAATGGCATGGGGAGTCCTATTTGGTCGCCCTCATTCTAATTTTTTTTTTAAAGTTTTAACTTGTGCTAACTTTTTAAACAACTTCAAGCCTCTTTCTCCTCCTTCTCCTTTGTTTTCCTCTTCTTCTTCTTCTTCGGGCGACAATGATTTTATATGGTGGTTGTGAATATATTTTAATGTAGTTTATGATATTTTTACAATTGTGAGCTGTTATGACACTTTATTTTTTACTATTACTTAGGGTTTCTTTTTCTTATTTTTCTTAATTGCAAAATGGATTCATTAGATTTATTGTTGTTTTGAAAAATTGATGACTGGGGTTTGTTTCTGATGATATTTGGAGGTTATGTTTCAAATTTGAGCTTATTTGGAGTAGATTTAGGTATTAAATTATATATTGGATTGTTATGGTTCGAAGAACAAATTTCTGTTTTTGGGCAATTATTACTTTAGACTTATTGACCTTAAGTGAATGAAAACATTTGTTGCACTTAAGACTTTTTGGCTTTAAGTGCATCTGAAGTGTAATTTTTCACTTCAGACTTATTGGTCGTAAGTGTAGCAAAACGTTTGTTGAACTTCAGACTTATTGGCCTTAAGTGCATCTGAAGTGCAATTTTTCACTTCAGACTTATTAGCCTTAAGTGCATGAAACCATTGGTTGCACTTCGAACCTATTTGGCCTTAAATGCACAAGTCCTATTTTTCCACTTCAGACATTTTTTTTTAACTTCACACCCGGTAAGTCTGAAGCTGATCGTAAAGTGAATACGTTTGCAAACGTTTTTGCAAAATGTATATAGGTTCAATTGTGGCCCCAAAATCAGGTATAGATGCAAAAGCCCCGAATTTTGGGAGGAGGACTAGCTAATGGGGCTACCCGGCTAATAAGTTCTTATGGGTGGACCCGAGCCAATATAACAACATTCTTATATTCGTTTAACAGAGCAGGAGCAAAAGTTATTGGGTTCATTGAACTCGTATTTTAAAAGCTAGCCCTGCGTCTAAATTTATGGTTTATTTTAAAAAATAAAGAATTAATCCGTCCAACTATTTATATAAAGATCCCATTTAACTTGCACCACAGCGGAGGCAGATCCATCTTTTCAATAGCTGGTACAAGTACTTAGGATTATGAATTATAGTCGTTCTTATATTAAACAAGGACAATATTTTCCACCTAAAATTGTCACCGTTTTTCCTCATAGGCGTTCTTATATTAATCAATGACAATATTTTCCAGCTAAAATTATCGTCTTAAAAAATTTGGAGTGGTTGGAAATTAAAAAGGAGAATAGTTTTTATATTTATAAGTGTTCAGGTGGGAATTCCAATTTCATGCTAATCTGTATGTGCATTAATAAATTCACTAAATAAATATAAAAATATTTAACTATAAACTCAATTATTATTATTATTATTATTATTATTATTATTAACTTACGGCTATTGTAAAAACTTATAAACTTCAAATCCTAGATACATTTTGGTTGTTGGACCGACCTAAATTAAATGAGTATGCAAATTGAGATTGAGTAGAAGGATGAATAGGATCAATCAAACTCACAAGAAAGGGAAAATGTAATTTTTTAGGGATGCATTTTCTAGTAAACAATATTAAGAGATGGGCACGTAACGTTTGATTTTTGACTGCTCATCAAATGTCATAATTTTCAATGTTCCTACTATGGAAGTTTCTTTCCTCCTCCCCCCTCCCCTCCAAACACTCTTCTAAATTTTGTGATTTATCCGCTACTAAAAAATTTGGTTTTAGCGATGGATAAATTATGTAATTAAACAGAAGAATTCGTCGTTAATCTCATTTAGTGACGGATTAGCATCAAATTATCAAAAATTTATACTAGCTACGAACGTTTTAACGACAGATTAATGACAACGTAGCTAATTCCAGCTTCTTTTTTGTAGTGATCGTCTTTTCTGTTTTCGTTCATCTCTTACTTATTTCCCCTTCCTTTTGTTTCTCTCTTTCTTTTTCTAAAGTAGAAAACTATGTAAAAATTAAAGAACGAGTAATATCGACAAAAAAGAAATGAATAAAGCAATACGTACTTAAATCTCCTGACGATGTAGTGCAACCTTTATATTTGTAATTTAATATGCTATAAGAGATTTTTTATTTTAATTTTTCGGGTTGCTAAATTCACTTATTATAGATAATCACATATAATTACGTTATAAATAATTGTAAAAAGAACTTTTATATTATCAATATACAAAGTTAAACGTAAAAATTACTACTTTCCTTATCAATATACAAGGACCACAATTTTCCTCCATTTTACATGTCGTTATTTGCCCCTATCAACACGTAATTTCGAAAGAAAACGATAATCAATCCAACCTTCCCCTCACCTCCCTTCGGACAAAAGAAGAAAAAAGGAAAGTAGAGTTTAAAAATAATTAAAAAAAAAATGATTCAAACACTTAAAGATTGCACACTCAAAAGTGAGAAGNGAACCAAATTTGTTGCCTGAAAATGAAAATAATGGCTTCGGCCTATATGGTCATGAGTCTGGTCAACTTCTTCCTTCCACCACCACTACTCATGATGTAGAAAAACCCTACAAAGAAATCAACCCCACCACCACCTTCACTAACAATATTCCCAATAGTAAATACCTTTTCAAGAACTATGACCATGTGGCCGATGTCACTGTCCTAAAGAACGATGACAATAACAACAATAACGATGAAAAGTACAAGAATGGCGGTAGTACAAATAACAACAACAACGACAAAGAGGAGTATCACTATGAGGATAACACTTACTACAACAATAACAACAACAACAACAAGGAGTACTACGATAGTGCCAGTACTCATAACAACAACAACAACGAGGGATACTTCAATGGTGGCAGTACTAACAACAACAATAATAACAATGAGGAGTATCACAATGAGGGTAAAACTTACTATAACAACAATAACAAGGAATACTACAATGGTGGCAGTACTAACAATAACAATAATAACAACGAGGAGTATCACAATAAGGGTAGCACTTACTACTACTACAACGACAACAAAGAGTATTACAATGGTGACAGTACTAACAACAACGAGGGGTACTTCAATGGTGGCAGTACTAACAACAACAACAACGAGGAGTATCACAATGGGGTTAATACTTACTATAACAATAATAACAAGGAGTACTACAATGGTGGCAATGCTAACAACAAAAACAACCAGGAGTACTTCAATGGTGGCATTATTTATAACAACGACAACAACAACAACAACAACAACGAGGAGTACTTCAATGGTGGCAGTACTAACAACAACAACAACAACAACAACAAGGGGTATTTCAATGGCGGCAGTACCAAAAACAACTACAACAACTACTACTATAACGACAACGAGAAGTATCACAATGGGGGTAGCATTTACTACAACAATAACAACAACAAGGAGTACTATAATGGTGGCAGTACTAACAACAACAACGAGGAGTACTTCAATAGTGGTAGTACTAAAGATAACTATAACAACAACTACCACAACGACAATGAGGAGTATCACAATTGGGATAACACTTACTACTACAACAACAACAATAATAAAGAGGGGTACTTCAATGGTGGCAGTACTAAAAACAACAACAACTACTACTACAACAAAAATGAGGAGTATCATAATGGGGGTAGCACTTACTACAACAACAACAACAACAACAACAACAATAACAAAGAGGGGTACTTCAACGGTGGCAGTACTAAAAATAACAACAACTACTACGACAACGAAAATGAGGAGTATCATAATGGGGGTAGCACTTACTACTACAACAACAACAACAACAATAAAGAGGGGTACTTCAATGGTGGTAGTACTAAAAACAACAACAACAACTACTACAACAAAAATGAGGAGTATCATAATGGGGGTATCACTTACTACAACAACAACAACAAAGAGGGGTACTTCAATGGTGGTAGTACTAAAAACAACAACAACTACTACAACAAAAATGAGGAGTATCATAATGGGGGTATCACTTACTACAACAACAACAACAAAGAGGGGTACTTCAACGGTGGCAGTACTAAAAATAACAACAACTACTACGACAACGAAAATGAGGAGTATCATAATGGGGGTAACACTTACCACAACAACAACAACAATAATAAAGAGGGGTACTTCAATGGTGGCAGTATTAAGAATAACAACAACTACTACTACAACAAAAATGAGGAGTATCATAATGGAGGTAGCACTTACAACAACAACAACAACAACAACAAAGAGGGGTACTTCAACGGTGGCAGTACTAAAAATAACAACTACTACGACAACGAAAATGAGGAGTATCATAATGGGGGTAGCACTTACTACAACAACAACAACAACAAGGAGTACTACTATGGTGGTAGTACTAACTACAACAATAACAACAAGGAGTACTACAATAGAGGCAATACCAACAACAACAACAATAAAGAGGGGTACTTCAATGGTGGCAGTACTAACAATAACAATAATAATGAGTATCATAATGGGGGTAGCACTTACTACTTCAAAAACAATAACAACTACAACAACAAAGAGTTCTACAATGGTGGCAGTACTAACAACAATAACAACAACAACAAGGAGTACTACAATGGTGGCAATATTTAAATCACTAAATAGAAACTTAAATAAAAGTCATGTTATAAATATTATTTAAATAATGTATCTGAACTATTAAAGAAAATTAAAGAAAAATTTTCGAGTTCTTCTGAAAAGTGAGTGTTATTACGTTGATGTAGTGGTTGAATGCAAAGTACTTGAATACATTTTGGAATGAATTTTCTTACCGAGTTTTCATATTCTGATATGAAAATTTCCCCAACTTTTTATTTTTGGAATTTATAGATAAAGTACGCTCCGAGCTAATGAATACAATTAGTTTTTAAAAAAAATATTATTGAACATTCAGTTAAGAATAGAGATAACACACCTTAATAGTCTGATACAAGTCATTTGAGCTTTAGCAATGTCTATATCTGAAAAACAATACTACAAGGTTCTCAATGATTAACAACAATTCTCAAAATCCCTTCGGCGTACAGGCACAAACTAGAGATATGGGATAATTTTATTTCTCGACGACAGCTTGTAAAATACTTGTAAATATTTTCGAACTATAAGGTATCTGAAAGATTTGATGCGGAAGACAAAGAACAATATTGGAGGAAAAACTCTTGCTCTTCTC
>MDKI01247663.1:0-13077 GCA_005239505.1 Nicotiana paniculata | reverse complement strand
ATACATGATAATTTATAAACAACCAATATATTCTAACTTTTGGGAGTTACCAACTTATAAACAATTGGATCATAATTTTCTCAATAATTTTAATGTCATCTCAATTTTAACCACACAAATAAAATCACTTTGTTTTTATCAATTTAAATGATACCTTTGGGATATAGTTAAGATTAATATATTATAATTAAATAAATGTTAACCTACTTTAAATATTTTTCTTCTACCATGCACATGTACTAAAATAAAATGAGTTCTTACATATAATTCATAATTAAATGAATTTTACCTTATGATTTTTGTAATTCACTTTATTTTGTGTAAATAGCAATCCCAAATAGTGAAATTTTATTCCTCTATATGTTTACGCTATCCAAATCTATTTCATTTTAATTGACACACACATATATCGATCCCAACGGTTGCTCGATCAATTGGCTCATAAAATTTGGGAGAACATAAATATCAACAACGGGCTAAAAAGTCATAGTCCATACCTGAGCCATTAGAGAAGAATTTATCCTCCCTTCTTATCTATTTTAGCAGAGCAACTGCTAGCTAATAGAAAAATAAAAAGACAAAAAAAATGTAAGTCAATTGAGATATAAAATAAGTTATAAAATATTGAATAATTAATTTTACTGTAAGGCAACACAATTGACATTTGTTTAGCTGATGTCTGAGTCGTTTCATAGTTTAAAATATTATTCCCACAGAAATATATGTCATCGGTTCCTTTATTCTTGTGTAAATTAATGATTGATTAACTCCCTTCTAAACATTATTAGAGTTGCTTAAAAATTGGTCGAATTGAACTGCATTTATGTGACCATTCTCTTTTCGAGAATCATTTTAAAAATATCGACTCCAAACTACATACATCACACATCTTGATTCTCAAAACTGAAATGCTAATTGAGCAAGAGATATAGATTTATTTTTAAATTAATTAAAAGTATCACTTTACCCATACTATCTTTATATCCCCCCTCCCCTCCCCCCCTCTTTCTATATTATTCCCTCTACTATGAAATTTTATATAAATATTTCATTCATAATGATGTTTGACTTTAAATTTCCATTTGAATGAACAATATACGAATTTAAATTATATTTAAATTTTTTAAATTTATTTTTCGGAATTATGTCAATTGTTTATTTATTTTAGTTTTATCTATTATAACAATTTTAAATACGTGTGTAGGCATATAAATTTTGCTTAAAATTAAATCCATGAAATAATTTGGACTATATTTTAAATCCGAGATATATTGGTCCAAATAAATACTACGGGCTAATATAATTGAATTAATTGTATAAGTCCAACATATATGGATTAAATAAATAATTTTAACCCACTAGGCTAGCCCATTTGGTTGGGCTACAAATGATGAGTCCACTTTATTAGGTCCAATATGCCATCTTCCTAGAGGCTCAGTGTGGTGACATGTGTCAAATGACGTGGCACGCCAAGTCAAGCGGAAGAGCCAATAGGATCGTGCCACGTGTCAAAATGACATAGCCTGACAAGTCACATTAGAATTCCAATGAAATCGTGCCACGTGTGCAAGTGACATGTTCTGGCCAATCAAATACGGCCATGTCACACTTCAATTTGATTGGTCGGAAAGAGTTTGTTCTTATCATAACTCTTCCCTCCCACAACTATAAATAGGGGTCTTCATAACTCAGAAAAGGGACCAGAAGTTATAACAAGAAGCAAGAGAGAGCTCGTGGATCAAACGCCGCAAATTTCTCTACAAATTTCAAGCTTCAAGAAATCAAGTTCAAGTTCAAGAAATCAAGTTCAAGCTCAAGAACGAAGAATAATTCAAGTATTCCAGATCAAGAAAAAAGTCAAATCAAGTACAAGGCGTTCAAGATCAAGGCTACTTGTTCGTGATTGTAACGACCCGGTCGGTCGTTTTAAGAATTAGCACCCCGATCCCCTATTAACTGCTTCTCCCATGTCTATTTATGTTATCGGAACTTGTCGGAGCGTTGAGTAATGAAGTCCGGGGTGATTTTTGACACATAGTCCATAAATGTGGAATTTAGCATTAGAAATATGGCCGTAGCTAGGGCTGTGTGAAGATGGATCCAGAATGGAATTCCGTCGACTCCGTTAGCTTCGTTGGTGATTTCGAGGTTAGGAGCGTGTTCAAAATGTGTTTTCGAGGTCGGTTGTGGATTTAGGATTGAATTGGCAAAAGTTAGAATTTCGGCGATTTCGGCAGATAGGTGAAATTTTGATATCGGACTCGGAATAGAATTTTGAAAGTGACTGCAGGTTCTTAATGTCATTTATGACATGTGTGCAAAATTTGAGGTCATTCGGATGAGTTTAGACGTGTTTCGGCATCGGATGTGAATTCTAGAAATTCCTAAGTTCTTAGGCTTGAATCTATGCATTGTTGATGATTTTGATGTTATGATATGTATTTTTAAGGCTCGACCAAGTTTGAACAAGGTATTAGGGTCAGTTGGTAGGTTTGGTTGAGGTCTCAGGGGCCTCAGGGTTGTTTCGGATGCCCAACGGGTGAGTTAGAGACTTTGAGAGCAGCTGAACCATTCTGGTTCTGAAGTCTCGCACCTGCGATGGTATTTCTGCAGGTGCGGACACGCAGGTGCGAAGGGGGTGCCACAGGTGCGACCCCAGGTCGTTCAATGAATTTTCGCACCTACGATTGTGTTTTCGCAGGTGCGGACACGCAGGTGCGAAAGGTGTGCCGCAGGTGCGACCCCAGGCCGTTTAATGAATTTTCGCACCTGCGATTGGGTTTCCGTAGGTGCGGAACCGCAGGTGTGATCCCAGTGTCGCAGGTGCGAAACATCTGGGCTGCATATACCAAAAATCTGAGGGTTTGAAATTCATAATTCCAAAATCGATTGTGAGCTTGGAACTTGGCGATTTTCAGTGGGATTTGAAGAGGAGAATCATATGTAACGTTTTCTAACCTTAATCCATTTTTATATCAATAATCTCGATCATTTTCCTCAATCTAATCAATGAAATTGGATGAAAAAAACCATGAAAATGGGATGGAATTGCCCCAAGTAGAAATCTGAGGATTTAGGGAGATTTAGACGTCGGATTTTGTTGATTCTTGTTCGAGTGGGTTCATGAGTGAATGGGTGTTTGGGAAATATAAATTTTACCTGATTCCGAGACGTGGGCCCGGGGGACTTTTTGGGCGAATTTCCTAATTTCGCGTATTAGCTTATAAATAATTAGCTATTTTGTTCCCTTGAAGTGATATTTACACCATGCAATCGATTTGAATAGATTTGGGCCACCCGGAGGCAGATACTCGTGGCAAGAGCGTTGTATTGAGTTGATTAGCGCTGTCAAGGTAAGTGGGCTTGCCTAATTCTGTGTTGGGGACTTCCCCTTATACTGATTTTGTTAGGTGGACGCTGTGTACGTGAGGTGACGAGTGCGTACACGGGTCATTGTTTCTAAAAATCTATTTTTACTTCTATGAAATCGCTCATTTTCATTCATATATGGCTGTTTCATATCTTAATTGAGTAGATATCTTAATAGTAATCACGCCTACCTGTTCTTACTTGACCCCCCCCCTCCCCCACCCTTATTTGCTACTAGTCGCATCATGCTTAGGTAGCTTTACCCTATTCTTGCCTGTTGTTTTTCCGGGACTGTTTAATTAAGCCATAATTGACATACTTCTGATTTGCATTTTTAAATTGGGACTACGGACCGAGATCCAAGATAATTTTCCCCTGTACTACATTTCATATTTAAATTGGGACTACGGACCGAGATCCGGGAGCTTTCCCCCTTTACTGAAATGCATATTTAAATTGGGACTACAGACTGAGATCCGGGAGCTTTCCCCGTGTACTGCATTGCACATTTACTGTTAAGATATATGTTGTGCCAAGACAAGGGCTCTCTTTCTGTTATTAAATCTTTCCGTTTTTGTTAATCCTGTTTATCATTGATTATCTATATTTCACTGTATTAAAATGTATATTGACTTGTTTTACAAATTCAGTAGGGCCTCAACCTGACCTCGTCATTACTTGACTGGGGTTTGGCTTGGCACTTGCGGAGTAGCGAATGTGGAGTACTCACGCCCTTTCCTGCGCATGTTTTCCCCATGTGAAGATCCAGGTACCAGCACCCAATATCGTGGCTAGGAGTCGTTCTAGCAGCAGCCAGGAGACTGCGAGGTAATTCTGCCGTGTCCATAGAATCCCACGAGTCCCCTTCTACTCTATTATAGGCATAGAAGACTTATGTATTTTTCCACTATTTCATTGTATAGAGCTACATTTAGTACAGAGCTTGTGATTATGGTGACATTCCGGATTTTGGGAAGTGAAAGTGTATATTCTGAGTGAATATGTTACATCTACTTGAGTTCTTTTCTGTCTTTATTTTATTGATTCTGTCATTTTCCGCAAATTTTAGGCTTACCTGGTCATAGAGACTAGGTGCCATCACGATATCTTTCGGAGGGTAAAATGGGTCGTGACAAGTTGGTATCAGAGCGTCTAGGTTCATAGGAGTCACAAGTCACAAGCCGGTTTATTAGAGTCTCGCGGATCGGTGTGGAGACTTCCATATCTATCTTCGAGAGGCTATGTAACTGTTAAGAACAATCAAATTATTTGGAATTCCTTATCGTGCTAGTTACCATCATCAAATTCTTAAACTCTATTCTATCCTTGCTTGCAGATGGTTCGTACCTGTACCGGACGTACTGATGACCAGGCACCCGAGCCCCTAGTCAGAGCCACCAGAGGCAGGGGACGAGCACGTAGTGCAGCCCGAGCACCGGCTAAAGCAGAGGCAGAGGAGCCCCCAGCAGCCACAGTTGGAGGAGCACAGGAGGTCCTTACTGTTACTCCAGACCTCCAAGAGACATTGGCTCAGTTCTTGAGTGCCTTCAGTACTCTGTCTCAGGAGGGTCTACTCCCGATAGCTCCAGCTACATCCCAGGCCGGAGGAGGGACATAGACTCCCGCAGCCTGTACTCCTGAGCAGAGGGTTCATATTGAGCAGGTTCCAGAGTATATTCCTATACCCCCAGCAGCTCCAGCTCAGCATGAGACTAGGATAGCTGTTCCTGAGGCAGAGCAGCTCCGACTTTAGAGGTACAAGAAGTACCACCCACCTGAGTTCAGCGGACTAGCTTCGGATGACGCCCTGGGTTATCTTGAGGGGTGTCATCACACTCTCCGCACTATGGGTATTGTGGAGACGGTTGGGGTTTCTTTCACTGCTTTCCAGCTGAGGGGAGCAGCTTATCAGTGGTGGCGTGCTTTTGAGCTTAGTACCCCGGACGAGGCAGCTTCACTTACTTGGGCTCAATTTTCCGAGATGTTCTTACTTGAGTTTGTCTCTCAGAGCTTCAGGGATGCTTGGCGTGCGGAGTTTGAGCAGCTACGCAAGGGTTCCATGACTGTGTCAGAGTATGCAGTTTATTTCAGCGATTTGGCTCGCCATGCACCATCTTTGGTTGTCACTGTCAGAGAGAGGGTTCGACGCTTTATTGAAGGACTCCACTCCAGTATTCAGACCAGCATGGCCAGTGAGCTGGAGACCGATATTACTTACCAGTAGGCCGTGAGTATTGCCCGGAGGATTTAGACTATGTTAGCCCGGGACAGGGAGGAGAGAGAGGCCAAGAGGTCCCCTGTTTATGTTTCTACTCCGGTGGGCGATTCTCTTGTTGTGGACCGCGTATATCGGTCATGTTTGATTGCTATCTGTGGTTTTGAGACCAGAGCTGATTTACTACTACTCAGTATGGTAGATTTTGATGTTATATTGGGTATGGACTGGCTGTCTCCCTATTATGCTATTCTTGATTGTCACGCCAAGACCGTGACGCTGGCTATGCCAGGATTTCCGAGGTTAGAGTGGAGAGGTTCCTTAGAGTATACTCCCCGTCGAGCCATTTCTTTTCTTAAGGCTCGACGGATGGTTGAAAAGGAGTGTGATGCATATTTGGCTTATGTGAGAGATGTTAGTGCTGAGACCCATACAGTTGAGTCAGTTCCAGTTGTCAGGGACTATTCTGATGTATTTCCAACTGATCTTCCGGGTATGCCACCCGATAGAGACATTGTTTTCGGCATTGACTTGCTGCTGGACACTAAACCCATTTCCATTCCTCCTTATCGTGTGGCTCCTCCTGAGTTGAAGGATTTGAAGGAGAAATTATAGGAGTTGCTTGAGAAGGGATTCATCAGGCCCAATTTATCACCTTGGGGCGCTCAGGTATTATTTGTGAAGAAAAATGATGGCTCGATGCGTATGTGTATTGACTACCGGCAACTGAATAAGGTGACAGTTAAGAATAGGTACCCGTTTCCTCGCATTGATGATCTACTTGACCAGTTACAGGGTGCTAGGGTGTTCTCCAAGATTGATCTACATTCTGGTTATCATCAGTTGAAGATTCGGGAACCGGATATCCCGAAGACTGCCTTCAGGACCAGTATGGCCACTATGAGTTCCTTGTTATGTCATTTGGGCTGACCACTGCTCCAGAAGCCTTCATGCACCTGGTGCACAACATATTTCGGCCCTATCTTGATACTTTTGTCATTGTGTTCATTGATGACATTCTGGTATATTCTAGGTCCTAGGAGGACCATGAGCAGCACTTGAGGACCGTGCTTCAGACATTGAGGGAGAAGAAGTTGTATGGCAAGTTTTCTAAGTGTGCATTTTTGCTTGAGTCTGTGGCATTCTAGGCCACGTGGTGTCTTCGGATGGGATCAAGGTAGATCCGAAGAAGGTGGAGGTGGTACAGAGTTGGCCCAGACCGTCCTCAGCTACTGAGATCCGCATTTTCCTCGGTTTGGCTGGGTATTATTGCCGTCTTGTGGAGGGATTTTCATCCATTTCAGCGCCTATGATCAGGCTGACCTAGAAGCGTGCATCTTTTATATGGATTGAGGAGTGTGAGGAGAGCTTTCAGAAGCTCAAGAAATCCCTGACTACAACTCCTGTGTTGGTTTTGCCTACCGGTTTCGAGTCCTATACAGTTTATTGTGATGCTTCAAGGATTGTCTTGGGAGCGGTGTTGATGCAAAACGGTAGGGTGATTGCCTACGCATCCAGAAAATTGAAGGTCCATGAGAAAAACTACCCTGTTCATGATCTCGAGTTGGCAGCGATTGTTCACGCCCTGAAGATATGGCGTCATTATTTATATAGTGTTTCTTGTGAGATATTCACGGATCACCGGAGTTTGCAGCACATATTCAGGCAGAAGGATCTAAATTTGCGCCAGTGTAGGTGGTTGGAGTTGCTAAAGGACTATGATATCACTATATTATACCATCCGGGGAAGGCCAATGTGGTGACCGACGCCTTGAGTTACCGGGCGGAGAGTTTGGGGAGTTTGGCATACCTTTATGCAGCTGAGAGGCCTCTAGCCATAGATGTTCAGTCCTTAGCCAGTCAGTTCGTGAGATTGGATCTTTCTGAGCCTTTCCGGGTATTAGCTTGTGTCTTTGCTCGATCTTCCCTTCATGACCGTATCAGAGAGCGCCAATATGATGATCCCCACCTTTTGGTTCTTAAGAATAGAGTCCGGCAGGGTGATGCCAGGGATGTGACTATAGGAGATGACGGGGTGATGAGGATGAAGGGCCGTATCTGTATGCTCAATGTGGATGGGCTTTAGGAGTTGATTATTGAGGATGCCCATAGTTCGCGGTATTCCATCCATCCGGGTACCGCGAAGATGTACCAGGATCTGAGACAACACTATTGGTGGCGAAAGATGAAGAAGGATATAGTGGAGTTTGTAGCCAAGTGTCTCAACTGTCAGCAAGTCAAATGTGAGCATCAGAGACCAGGAGGGTTACTTCAGCAGATTGAGCTTCCAGGGTGGAAGTGAGAGCGGATCACCATGGACTTTGTGGTTGGACTTCCTCGGACCTTGAGGAAGCATGATGCTATTTGGGTGATTGTGGATCGGCTGACCAAATCGGCCCATTTCATTCCAGTGCTGACTACATATTCATCTGAGAGGTTGGCTGAGATTTATATTAGAGAGATTTTTCGCCTCCACGGTATTCCAGTATCTATCATTTTAGATAGAGTTACACAGTTCACTTCGCGGTTCTGGAGAGCCGTTCAGCAGGAGTTAGGCACCAAGGTAGAGTTGAGTACAACTTTTCACCCTCAGACAGATGGGCAGTCCGAGCGCACGATTCAGATTCTCGAGGATATGCTTCGTGCCTGTGTGATAGATTTTGGAGGGTCATGGGATCGATACTTGACCCTTTCAGAGTTTGCTTATAACAATAGCTACCAGTCCCAGCATTCAGATGGCTCCGTATGAGGCTTTGTATGGTAGGCGATGCAGGTCTCTCGTGGGATGGTTTGAGCCGGACGAGGCCCGATTGTGGGGTACACACTTGGTTCAGGATGCCCTGGATAAGGTGAAGGTGATTCAGGAGAGACTTCGCACAGCTCAGTCCAGGCAGAAGAGTTATGCAGACCGGAAGGTTCGTGACTTGGCATTTATGGCTGGTGATCGGGTTTTGCTTCGGGTATCGCCTATGAAGGGCGTCATGAGGTTCGGGAAGAAAGGCAAGCTGAGTCCGAGATTTATTGGCTCTTTTGAGGTGTTGCGACGTGTTGGGGAGGTTGCTTATAAGCTAGCCCTGCCTCCTAGCCTAGCAGGGGTTCATCCGGTGTTCCACGTCTCCATGCTCCGGAAGTATCACGGTTACCCGACTCATGTCTTGCATTTCAGCTCAGTCCAGTTGGACAAGGATCTATCATATGTTGAGGAGCCTGTGGCTATATTGGAAAGGTAGGTCAGAAAGCTCAGATCGAAGAATATTGCCTCAGTTAAGGTTCAATGGAGGGGTTGGCCAGTCGAGGAGGCGACTTGGGAGACCGATCAGGATATGCGGAGTCAGTACCCTCATCTTTTCCCAGCTTTAGGTATGTTTCTATGCTCGTTCGAGGACGAACGATTTTCTTAAGAGGGGGAGGATGTAATGACCCGATTGGTCGTTTTAAGAATTAACGCCCCAATCCCCTATTAACCGTATCTCCCATGTCTATTTATGTTATTGGAACTTGTCGTAGCGTTGAGTAATGAAGTCCGGGGTGATTTTGGACACTAGTCCATAAATGTGAAATTTAGCTTTAGAAATCTAGCTGTAGCTAGAGCAGTGTGAAGACAGATTCGGAATGGAATTCCGTTGGCTCCGTTAGCTCCATTGGGTGATTTCGGGGTTAGAAGCGTGTTCGGAATGTGTTTTCGAGGCCGGTTGTGGATTTAGGATTGAATTGGCGAAAGTTAGAATTTCGGCGATTTTGGCCGATAGGTAAAATTTTGATATCGGACTTGGAATGGAATTCTAAAAGTGACAGCAGGTCCGTAATGTCATTTATGATCTGTGTGCAAAATTTGAGGTCATTCGGATGAGTTTAGACTTGTTTCGGTATAGGATGTGAATTCTAGAAATTCCTAAGTTCTTAGGCTTGAATCTATGCATAGTTGATGATTTTGATGTTATGAGATGTGTTTTTAAGGCTTGACCAAGTTTGAACAAGGTATTAGGGTCAGTTGGTAGGTTTGGTTGAGGTCCCGGGGGCCTCGGGGTTGTTTCGGATGCCCAACGAGTGAGCTTGAGACTTTGAGAGCAGCTGAACCATTTTGGTTCTGAAGTCTCGCACCTGCGATGGTATTTCTGCAGGTGCGGACACACAGGTGCGAAGGGGGTGCCGCAGGTGCGACCCCAGGTCGTTCAATTAATTTCCGCACCTACGATTGTGTTTCCGCAGGTGCGGACACGTAGGTGCGAAGGGTGTGCCGCAGGTGAGACCCCAGGCCGTTTAATGAATTTTCGCACCTGCGATTGGGTTTCCGCAGGTGCGATCCCAGTTTCGCAGGTGCGAAACATCTGGGTTGCATATACCAAAAATCAGAGGGTTTGAAATTCATAATTCCAAAATCGATTGAGCTCGGAACTTGGCGATTTTCAGTAGGATTTGAAGAGGAGAATCATAGGTAACGTTTTCTAACCTTAATCCATTTGTATATCAATAATCTCTAACATTTTCCTCAATCTAATCAATGAAATTGGATGAAAAAACCATGAAAATGGGATGAAATTTCCCCAAGTAGAAATCTGAGGATTTTGGGAGATTTAGACGTCGGATTTTGTTGATTCTTGTTCGAGTGGGTTCATGAGCGAATGGGTGTTCGAAAAATATAAATTTTACCTGATTCCGAGACGTGGGCCCGGGGGACTTTTTGGGCGAATTTCCTAATTTCGCGTATTAGCTTATAAATAATTAGCTATTTTGTTCCCTTGAAGTGATATTTACACCATGCAATCGATTTGAATAGATTTGGGCCACCCGGAGTCAGATACTCATGGCAAGAGCGTGGCATTGAGTTGATTAGCGTAGTCAAGGTAAGTGGCTTGCCTAATTCTGTGTTGGGGACTTCCCCTTAGGCATTTTTATACTGATTTTGTTACGTGGATGCCGTGTACATGAGGTGACGAGTGCGTACATGGGTCATTGTTGCTAAAATCCTATTACTTCCATGAAATCGCTCATTTTCATTCATATATGACTGTTTCCTATCTTAATTGAGTAGATAGCTTAAGAGTAAGCATGCCTACATGTTCTTACTTGATTCCCCCCCCCTTTATTTTCTACTTGTCGCATCATGCTTAGGTAGCTTTACCCTATGCTTGCCTATTGTTTTTCCTGGACTGTTTAATTAAGCCATAATTGACATACTTCTGCTTTGCATATTTAAATTGGGACTGCGAACCGAGATCCGGGAGCTTTCCCCCTGTGCTGAAATGCATATTTAAATTGGGACTACAGACGGAGATCTGGGAGCTTTCCCTCTGTACTGCATAGCATATTTAAATTGGGACTATGGACTGAGATCCGGGAGCTTTCCCCGTGTACTGCATTGCACATTTATGTTGAGATATATGCTGTGCTGATCTGAGGGCTCTCTTTCTGTTATTAAATCTTTCCGTTTTCGATAATCATGTTTATCATTGCTTATCTATATTATACTGTTTTAAATTGTATATTGACTTGTTTTACAAATTCAGTAGGGCCTCAACATGACCTCGTCACTACTTGACTGGGGTTAGGCTTGGCACTTACGGAGTAATGAATGTGGAGTACTCACGCCCTTTCCTGCACATGTTTTCCCCATGTGCAGATCCAGGTACCAGCACCCAGTATCATGGCTAGGAGTCGTTCTAGCAGCAGCCAAGAGACTGGTGACATTCTGGGTTTTGAAAAGTGAAAGTGTATATGCTGAGTAGCTATGTTACATCTACTTGAGTTCTTTTCTGTCTTTATTTTATTTATTCTATCATTTTCCAAAAAATTTAGGCTTACCTGGTCATAGAGACTAGGTGCCGTCACGATACCTTTCGGAGGGTAAAATGGGTCGTGACAGTCATACAATTCGTGGCAACACTCAAAGTATTCACGATGGATAAATCAAAATTCAAATTCAAGATAAGGCTCAAAGGCCCTTGAACTTATACTAGAAAAGTAGAATCAGAGGATTCATAGAGATTGTACACTCAAATTACTTGAAATCAAATACTACGATTATTGCAATATTTTCGGTCTTGATTTTATTTTCTCGACGCAAATTATTGTCTACAAATTCTGGCACGCCCAATGGGACGAAACTGCAAATCATTCACAATGTTGCATTCTTACTTTTTATGTCATCATCAACGTTTAGCTCCTTCACAATGTGGTTCTTCAAGTAGAACTTTGCATCAGCGAAGTGTGACTCTGCCTCAGTGAATGGAGCATCATCGGCAATTATCGTCTTCTCGACTTCACGCTTGTAGTATTTTAAATATTTATGGTAGGTAGACGGAACTATTTTATTCTCATGTATCCAAGGCCTTCCAAGCAAAACATTGTATGAAGTCTTCGCATCTATCACATGCAGCCATGCACTTGATTGTATATCTTCAATCGTGATTCCCAGCCTGATCGCGCAAAAGCCTCATATAATTCTTGAACTACGGTATGACTTGATCCTCTTCATCGAGGTACGTAGGCAGCTTAGAACTTTATTCTGAGTTCAGTCGCATGATTTCAAAAGATACATAGTGCCCCAATCGTTGTTCGAATGAAGTACGATGGAATGTAATCCATTCAATCAACACTTGGAGATCGAGCTGAGATAACTTTCTTCTGTTAAACTTTGGATCCCATTTGATTTAAAGGGGCTATGGTAGATTGGTGTTTTCAATAAATGACTATAGTCTTTTAGGAGGCTACCAAGTATTTGCATCAAAGTCTGGGGATTCGCTATGTCTCCATGTTCACATAACCTTCAAGTTTGTTGGACTTCATATTCGCTCACCGCTAAAAAAGAGGGGATATTGAATTTTGATTGATAGAAAGAAAAACTTCTTGTGACTTCTAGGCCTCCATACAAAAACACAAAAGATTTGGCAAAGTCGCGCCAATTCGAAACTGTCGGTATATCAAAATCTAATGTTGACTTCGAAATATTAGCTAAAACTATCCTTAAAGTATTTAATCCTACATTTTGGAGATGTTTTATATTTTGAAGTCTCATTTTCATAAAATCAAACGGTTTATGATTTCGACGTTCCTACATCAAGATACAAATTTTTTGGTGAAGTCGCGCAAATCTGAAACTATCATTGTATTAGAATCTAAAGTTAGATTCAAAAAAAATATCTGGGACGATTCTCAAGTTATTTTCTTCCGAATTTTGGATATTTCCTAGATCTCAAAGTCTATTTTCCATAAAATCAAGCGGTTCATGATTTTGACTTTCCTACACCAAGATATAAAAGTTTTGGTGAAGTCGCGCAAATCTGAAACGGAACGTGTCGGAATCTAAAGTTAGATTCAAACTAATATCTGGGACGATTCTCAAATTGTTTGATTCTGAATTTTGGATATGTCCAAGATCTTGAAGTGTATTGTCTATAAAATCAAGCAGTTCATGATTTTGACATTCCTATATCAAGATATAAAAGTTTTGGCGAAGTCGCGCAAATCTGAAATTGCCAGCGTGGTGCAATATA
>ML304648.1:0-20604 GCA_005239505.1 Nicotiana paniculata | reverse complement strand
TTCTTGCGAATTTCTGGAACATGGAGAACTTGATTTAAAGTCACAATTTTTCAGGATGTCATCATCAATGCAATCTTGCCAATTCTCTCAATTTTGGCCGTAGATGAATTTTCCATGAAAAGAGTTTGGTCGGGTCCTGTGGGAGCATAAGAAAAAAATAGTTCCTTGTTTGCACAAATATGGCGGGTGACTCCAGAATCAATCCACCACTCTCTTGAATTTTCTACCAAGTTGCATTCAGGCAACATGGCACACAAGTCCTCCACTTCTACCACATTTGCTTGATTCTTCTTCTTTTGGGAATCTTTCTTTGGAGTNTTTGGTCCAGATGCCTTCTTTCTTTTCCTTTTATTTTCCGGTGCTTCCTCAACAATGTTAGCTCCCATTATTGCCGAGTTGCCACGTGACTTCTTTTCAGCATTTTTGTTGTCTTCTTCTATCCTTAGACGAACAATTAGATCCTCAAGTGTCATCCCTTTGTGTTTGTGCTTCAAGTAGTTGTTAAAGTCCTTCCATAAAGGAGGTAACTTTTCAATGAAAGCAACAACTTGAAACGCCTCATTTATGACCATACCTTCAATAACAATTTTATAATTAATAACACTATTAATATTATTAATAAAATTATTGACTCGGGTCATACCTTTAGCAAGGAGGTCATGCACGATGACTTGTAATTCTTGGACTTGAGTGATGACCGACCTAGTGTCAATAATCTTAAAATCCAAAAATTTTGCAGCAACGAACTTGTTAAGTCCAGCATCCTCGGTCTTTTACTTTTTCTCAAGAGCGTTCTGTAACTCTTTTGAAGTTTCTATGACACTATAAATATTATACAAGCCATCCTCCAAACAACTTAAGATGTAGTTTCTGCATAGAAAATCAGAGTGTTTCCATGCTTCAATTACCACAAATCGTTCAGCCTCAGGAGTATCTTCTCCCACAACTGGAACATCTTCCTTGATGAATCGTTGCAGGCTTAGTGTAGTTAGATAGAATAGCATCTTCATCTGCCAACGTTTGAAGTCTGTACCGCAAAATTTCCCGAGTTTTTCTGCCGATGCCATCATGTGTGCTGGTCTTGACGAAGCAGCAACACTCGATGAAGCACCCGTTCCAACAACATTTCCATTAATTTGGTTTTCATTCGTCATGTTTTGTAGAGTTGGAAACAAACAGAACTTCGTTAAACCAGTGAAGTTTTGATATCTTCAAATTGAATACCAAACCAAACATACAACAAGTAACAATGGTGAAGTTTGTATATACTTCAAACCCGTACGTTTATTCAGGTAAAGTTTTGATATACTTTAAACCGGACAGAATAGTTATTGGAGTAGAAAGCACAAAGGCTTTAGTCTCCAAAGCAGTATACAAAATATAGATAACAGTTCAATATAAATTTCAACACAGAAACGTTAAATAAAATTCCTTAAGCTTGTTGTCGATACTGTGTTAAAACAAACTGTTAGAAGAAGCAGAAAATCAGTAGATGATATGAAATATTCCGAGTCCACAATTTTCTTGTGCGTCTTTAAGTAATTTTAACCCCCTCACAAGTTGCCAAGGTAATGGATTAAATCCTCCCAGGGTGAAACGGAATAAACATTCCTGCAACAGTGGCAATACTAATTGTAGGATACCAACGAACTCAAAGAACGGAGCAAAATCACACTTACGATTTTGAGAGAGAGACTGCGAATAGAATACATTATTTTTCATAAGGAAATTCTGGATTTTCAGTTAGTGAAAAGGAAGCCATGCCTCAGAATTTATAGGCAGTGTGATGTCTGTTCAGGAAGAGGTGTCTGTTCAGAAAGGAAAGGCAGTGTTTGGATTATACATTTCAGTTAATTCCGTTAATGAACTTACTGGTATTTAATTAATTCTTAAATAATTAATTAAATAACTTTTGTCCAAAAAATAATCTTATCGATCATTTGACAAATCCAAATTCAAAGCCGAGCCGAGCGACGACGATGGCGCGAGGGTTCATTCTCTTCAACTCCTTTTAAGAGCTCGAAGAAGTGATTCTATATTTATACACACAAGTGTAGTTGTCTTTCACCAATGTGGTACAAAGTTCATGACAAAACTCACTTGATTCAAATTTTCATTTCCCTCCATTTTATTTCCCACAATTTTCCAATTCACGCTCTTTGTCTTTAAAACCTAATGGCTTTAAAGTCCAACAGGTGCATCATTAAAGGTGTGTTTGTATTTTTTTTAGTTGGAAGAATTTTTAGAAGTTAAATACAAATAAACAATATCATCGATCCTTGCAGTATCAAGAAATATGACCCCTTTATGACAATGGGAGAAGCGTGAATCCAGCCGACAACTTCAGGCCTTGATAGTTACATATTAATTTACATTAGCTTGAAAGAAAAGATAGTGAGTGTGGTTGAAAGACTTCAATTGACTTTTTAAGTTGATAATACTTTGAAGTGTCTATTGAATATTTAGTCTCATTTTAATAAATCTTTAGAAAGCCGACGATTTTTGCTTATAATTAAGAGTTTAGGTTTTTGTAATTTGAAGTTTGAAAGTGGTTTCAACGACATAAATATTGTAAAAAAAGTTTGGCAAATTGCAAAAGTGAGAATAATGCATCTATTATTGAAGATTTTTTCTTGAACTTTCATTATCTAGAGACATGAACTACTCGTCAGGATGATGCATGACACATTTTAATGCCTTTTATTCTAATATGGCGTGGCTAATATTATTAGTTTCTGCATGTTCTTTCATTGCTTGACATATTTTATGCTTTCTTGCTTCTACTTGTAAATGATTTGGTGGTCCTTCGTCTCATTCCTATAAAGAGATTTCTGCAGGCATTTCCTCTTGATGGTAATCATATTAGAAATGCATTGGAAGTTATTAGAGTGCACTAAAATTCTATGGTGTAGAGAATTACTTTAGAAATTAATTAAAAAGTGTAGTAATTCTTTATGATATTAATTCATTATATGGCTTCCAAATGTGTTACAAAACCATGAAGCCTCTGTTGCTCTTTTGATGAACTATATTCTCATTTCCTTTGGTAACTTTCTTTAATAAAGCATGGATACAAACGTATAATATGTTGTATATGGTGATAAGAACAAAATTTTGATTGAACTTCAATTCTTGATGTGAATTTCTTTACAGGAAGATCGAGCACTTAGAGAAGATCAAAGTGAAATCAAGATTTTGATAATAAAGAATATCCTCAGAGTCACGACTCATGAAGAGGCATTCAATAATTGTGTTAGTAATTATACCATTTCTTCTGTTGCATTCGGATATACAACCTAAAAGAGAAAAACCAAATAATACGAAGAGAATGAGAACAATACATATTCTCATAATATAGTATACCTATGTCTATGTTGGTAGAAGAACCAATGTCACAACCACAAAAAACCACCAATCGGTGATAGCGCCTAACTCACTTGCTAGGGAAGCTAGACATAATAAAAGCGAAATAAAATAACATAATTAATAGATATAATACAAGTCTAAATTCAATAACATAAATTACTGTATCGGTACTTAACAATACTCCAGAACTGGTAATACATAATCATGAGATCTAAAATAGAAGTACAAGTTTGCAAATACAAAATGAAATATTATCTGAAAGTAATATTAATAGCAACTAAAATGGAAAGAGACGCCAAAATCTGCGATCAAATGCAGGTCTACTTCGTCTCTCGGCAAACTCATAGTAAGAATCACAGCAACTCACGGCTCCATCCAATACTTGGATCTGCACAATTAAACGCAGAGTACAGTATAAGTATAAACGATTCCATATACTCAACAATTATCATAACTAACCTCAGCGAGATAACAGAGTCAAGAATGATCAATGATACTCACTAATAACCTGCTCAGTTCATGAATTTCCACAAGTAATAGATCTGCTGCCAGTTGAAACGCTTTCGCAAAACCTATATCCTGAACTTGGACGTATCTTCTAAGCTGTCAAGTTGACTCGAAGAACTAAGATTTGTAAAGGAATGATGGAGGAGGGAGTCTTTCTGGTTCCAAATAGTACTTCCGCGTCAGGTATTCCTGCTGTAATATGCTTATTTAATATAATTTAATGCCTAATCTAATATGTTAATGTCTGCTTAATTATATTGTTTCATCAAACTCACATTTCACAATTCTTTTGTTTGAAAGAGAAAACTTAAAAGGACAAACAATATCAAACTAAAGATTCTGATTTGGCAGCTCAGATTTAAACCATCTCCTAGCTAATCCTTTTAACCGTTTCAATCAAACGAATTGGATTTTGAAAACAACATGCTGAAAAACATAAATGTTTCTAATGCAATAGAAAGAGAGTAGGCCAATTGCATATCAACACCCAAAACCTTGTATGGTACTCTAGCAATATCACCAAAATTCACTTACCAACCACATCATGTTATAGCAACCAAACATCCTATACAAGTTTTTTTATTCCTAACAACATAATATTCAGATGTAGCAACCAAGATCTTATATAGGTTTTTTACTCCTAACAACATAATATTCTAATGTACCAACCAACATCATAAGAGTTTTTTGATGGTTTACAAAAATTAGGTCGCCCATCCATTGCCATCCATATTCAGTTTCCACCACCTTGAGCAAGAGCAGCAGCAGCTGCTGCTATAGCCTCAGCTGGTAAAATTACTCTTGCTATTACCATGTGCTACTCAACGTGTTTTTGAACTCTACATATCTGGTAGTCGTATTTTCACATTTAGAACACTTAAGAGTCATTTATTTCGTTTCACTTGCCATGTTTTCTGAAATATTTTAAATACGAGTGATTATTACAAACCATTTTCACCTAGATCAAAATCTGAATTTAAGCGGATGAAGAAAACATACAATGGTAAAGAGGACTTATATCAAAACTAGATAATAACCTAATCAAATGCTACCTAATCAAATACTACACTTTGTCATGGTTTCAGCCATTGATGTTTCTTACAACAAAGATATTCACACACACATATATATATATAAAATATTCATAAATAATCTCTTTGACTGAAATAATGTTACGTTGTGAATTATATTGCATGAAAGTTTAGAAGTTCCTGATTTATCTTATTTGCTTGATAGTTTTCCAGGTTTTGTTTATTCATAGTCAATATTTACATGTTAAAGTCCTTTTAGCAAATTGACTTATGAAATAAGTCTCATACATGAACATTAAATTTCATAAATCTAATTTTTGTATATTTCCGTTTCTAAAACAATTAACTATTACTACTTATTTGAGGAGTTGAATAATATTTTTCTTTTGACTGTAAAAATAATTTCCCTTTGGTTTTGATATTGAAAAAAATTCTCCAAGAAATTCAGAGTTCGGATTTCTCGCTTTTTCGGTGACTGCTCCACTGCCATTTCTTTAATTCTTTGACAACTCCCTTTTAAAAAATCTCATTGTTCAAAACATTGACTGCTTGTTTGAAGGAGTTGAAAGGGAGATTTGTTTTGATTTTTATTTCTAAGATTTGAATTTGGAATTTGGAATTTGTGGTGTACCGGAAGAATTTGGAGATTCGCCAGTTCAAAATTCTCCAAAAAGTTCAGAATTCAGATTTCTCGCTTTTTCGGTGACTGCTCCGCCGCCTGTTCTCCTTTTCCGTATAGGCAATGTAACAACTCGATTGGTCGTTTTAAGAATTAGCGTCCCGATCCTTTATTAAGCACTTCTCCCATGTCTATTTATGTTATTGGAACTTGTCAGAGTGTTGAGTGATGAAGTCCGGGGTGAGTTTGGACACATAATCCATAAATATAGAATTTAACTTTAGAAATCTGGCCGTAGCTAGAGCTGTGTGAAGACGGATCCGGAATGGAATTCCGTCGACTCCCTTAGCTCTGTTGGGTGATTTCGGGGTTAGGAGCGTATTCAGAATGTGTTTTCGAGGTCGGTGGTGGATTTAGGCTTGAATTGGCGAAAGTTGGAATTTCGCGATTTCGGCCGATAGGTGAAATTTTGATATCGGACTCGGAATGGAATTCCGAAAGAGACAGCAGGTCCGTAATGTCATTTATGACCTGTGTGCAAAATTTGAGGTCATTCGGATGGGTTTAGACGTGTTTCGGCATCGGATGTGAATTCTAGAAATTCCTAAGTTCTTAGGCTTGAATCTATGCATAGTTGATGATTTTGATGTTATGAGATGTGTTTTTAAGTCTCGACCAAGTTTGAACAAGGTATTAGGGTCAGTTGATATGTTTGGTTGAGGTCCCGGGGGCCTCGGGGTTGTTTCGGATGCCCAACGGGTGAGTTTGAGACTTTGAGAGCAGCTGAACCATTCTGGTTCTGAAGTCTCGCACCTGCGATGGTATTTCCGCATGTGCGGACACGCAGGTGCGAAGGGGGTGCCACAGGTGCAACCCCAGGTTGTTTAATGAATTTTGGCACCTGCGATTGGGTTTCTGCAGGTGCGATCCCAGTGTCGCAGGTGCGAAACATCTGGGCTAGTTATACCAAAAATCCGAGGGTTTGAAATTCATAATTCCAAAATCGATTGTGAGCTCGGAACTTGGTGATTTTCAGTGGGATTTGAAGAGGAGAATCATAGGTAACGTTTCCTAACCTTAATCCATTTGTATATCAATAATCTCTATCATTTTCCTCAATCTAATCAATGAAATTGGATGAAAAACCATGAAAATGGGATGAAATTTCCCCAAGTAGAAATATGAGGATTTAGGGAGATTTAGACGTCGGATTTTGTTGATTCTTGTTCGAGTGGGTTCATGAGCGGATGGGTATTCAGAAAATATAAATTTTACCCGATTCCGAGACGTGGGCCTCTGGGACTTTTTGGGCGAATTTCCTAATTTCGCGTATTAGCTTATAAATAATTAGCTATTTTGTTCCCTTGAAGTGATATTTACACCATGCAATCGATTTGAACAGATTTGGGCCACCCGGTGTCAGATACTCGTGGCAAGAGCATGGTATTGAGTTGATTAGCGCAGTCAAAGTAAGTGGCTTGCCTAATTCTGTGTTGGGGACTTCCCCTTAGGCATTTTTATACTGATTTTGTTACGTGGACGCCGTGTACGTGAGGTGACGAGTGCGTACACAGTTCATTGTTGCTAAAATCCTATTTTTACTTCCATGAAATCGCTCATTTTCATTAATATATGACTGTTTCCTATCTTAATTGAGTAGATAGCTTAAGAGTAAGCATGCCTACCTGTTTTTACTTGATTCCCCCTTATTTGCTACTAGTCGCATCATGCTTAGGTAGCTTTACCATATTCTTGCCTGTTATTTTTTCTGGACTGTTTAATTAAGCCATAATTGACATACTTCTGCTTTGCATATTTAAATTGGGACTACGGACCGAGATCTGGGAGCTTTTTCCCTGTACTGCATTTCATATTTAAATTGGGACTATGGACGGAGATCCAGGAGCTTTTCCCTCTGAAATGCATATTTAAATTGGGACTACGGACGGAGATCCGGGAGCTTTCCCCATGTACTGCATAGCATATTTGAATTGGGACTAAGGACTGAGATCCGTGAGCTTTACCCGTGTACTGCATTGCACATTTACTGTTGAGCCGAGGGCTCTTTTTCTGTTATTAAATCTTTTCGTTTTCATTAATCCTGTTTATCATTGCTTATCTATATTTCACTGTTTTAAATTGTATATTGACTTGTTTTACAAACTCAGTAGGGCCTCCACCTGACCTCGTCACTACTTGACTGGGGTTAGGCTTGGCACTTACGGAGTACCGAATGTGGAGTACTCACGCCCTTTCCTGCGCATGTTTTCCCCATGTGCAGATCCAGGTACCAGCACTCAGTATCGTGGCTAGGAGTCATTCTAGAAGCTGCCAGGAGACAGTGAGGTAATTCTGCCGCGTCCGCAGAATACCACGAGTCCCCTTCTACTCTAGTATAGGCATAGAAGACTTATGTATTTTTCCACTGTTTCATTGTATAGAGCTACATTTAGTACAGAGCTTATGGCTATAGTGACATTCCGGGTTTTGGGAAGTGAAAGTGTACATGCTGAGCAGCTATGTTATATCTACTTGAGTTCTTTTCTGTCTTTATTTTATTGATTCTATCATGTTCCGCAAATTTTAGGCTCACCTAGTCTTAGAGACTAGGTGCCGTCACGATACCTTTCGGAGGGAAAAATGAGTCGTGACAAGTTGGTATCAGAGCGTCTAGGTTCATAAGAGTCACAAGTCACAAGTCACAAGCCGATTTATTAGAGTCTCGCGGATCGGTGCGGAGACGTCTGTATCCATCTTCGAGAGGCTATGTAACTGCTAAGAATAATCAAATTCTTTGGAATTCCTTATCGTGCTAGTTGCTGTCATCAAATTCTTAAACTCTATTCTATTCTTGTTTGCAGATGGTTCGTACCCGTACCGGACGTACTGATGACCAGGCATTCGAGCCCCCAGTCAGAGCCACCAGAGGCAGGGACCGGGGCAGAGGACGAGCACGCGGTGCAGCCGGAGCACCAGCTAGAGCAGAGGCAGAGGAGCCCCCAGCAGCTACAGTTGGAGGGGCACAGGAGGTCCCTACTGTTACTCCAGACCTCCAGGAGACATTGGCTCAGTTCTTGAGTGCCTTCAGTACTCTGTCTCAGGCGGGTCTACTCCCGATAGCTCCAGCGACATCCCAGGCCGGAGGAGGGACACAGACTCCCGCACCCCGTACTCCTGAGCAGAGGGTTCATATGGGGCAGGTTCCAGAGTATATTCCTATGCCCCCAGCAGCTCCAGCTCAGCATGTGACTAGGATAGTTGTTCGTGAGGCAGAGTAGCTCCGACTTGAGAGGTACAAAAAGTAGCACCCACCTGAGTTCAGCGGACTAGCTTCGGATGACGCCCTGGGTTTTCTTGAGGGGTGTCATCGCATTCTCCGCACTATGGGTATTGTGGAGACGAGTGGGGTTTCTTTCACTGCTTTCTAGCTGAGGGGAGCAGCTTATCAGTGATGGCGTGCTTTTGAGCTTAGTATCCCGGACGATGCAGCTTCACTTACTTGGGCTCAGTTTTCCGAGATGTTCTTACTTGAGTTTGTCCCTCAGAGCTTCAGGGATGCTTGGCGTGCGGAGTTTGAGCAGCTACGCCAGGGTTCCATTATGGTGTCAGAGTATGCAGTCTGTTTCAGCGATTTGGCTCGCTATGCACCAGCTTTGGTTGTCACTATCAGAGAGAGGGTTCGACGCTTTATTGAGGGACTCCACCCTAGTATTCAGACCAATATGGCCAGAGAGATGGAGACCGATATTATTTACCAGCAGGTCGTGAGTATTGCCCGGAGGATTGAGACTATGTTAGCCCGGGACAGGGAGGAGAGAGAGGCCAAGAGGTCTTGAGAGACTGGTCATTTTTCAGGAGCCCGTGCACCAGCAACACGCTATGGTAGGGGTTTTGTGAGTCGCCCTGTTCATTTAGCTCTCCCAGTAACCAGCGGTATTCCAGCTCCTCCTAGACCTCAGGAGCCTTATTATGCACCACCAGTATCTCAGGTGCCTCCTGCTCGAGGTGCTATCATTGGCCAATCCAGCAGGCCAGTTTAGAGTCAGCAGCGGCCGCCACGTCCTCCGAGGGATTGCTTTGAGTGTGGTGACTCTCATCATATGATCAGAGATTTCCCAGAGCGAGGAGGGGCGCACCACCTCAGACTTATTAGGGTGCACCACCTTAGACTTATCAGGATGCACCACCTCAGACTTATCAGGGTGCACCCCCTCAGACTTATCAGGCTCCACGTCTTCCACCAGGTCCTCCAGCTATTATTCCAGCCCCAGCTGCTACCCCATCACCTCAGGCAACTCGAGGTGGAGGTCGAGGAGGTCGAGGTCGCCCTAGAGGGGGAGGCCAGGCCAGGTACTATGCTCTTCCGGCCCGGTCCGAGGCCATTGCTTCAGATTCAATCATTACAGGTATTGTTCCCGTTTGTCATAGGGATGCATCAGTATTATTTGACCCAGGCTCTACATATTCATATGTGTCTTCCTATTTTGCTTCACATCTGGGGATATCCCGGGATTCTTTGAGTTCCCCTGTTTATGTTTCTACTCCGGTGGGAGATTCTCTTGTTGTGGACCGCGTAGATTGGTCATGTTTGATTGCTATCAGTGGTTTTGAAACCAGAGCTGATTTACTACTACTCAGTATGGTAAATTTCGATGTTATATTGGGTATGAACTGGCTTTCTCCTTATTATGCTATTCTTGATTGTCACGCCAAGACCGTGACGCTGGCTATGCCAGGATTTTCGAGGTTAGAGTGGAGAGGTTCCTTAGGGTATACCCGAGTCATTTCTTTTCTTAAGGCTCAGCGGATGGTTGAAAAGGGGTGTGATGCATATTTGGCTTATGTGAGAGATATTAGTGTTTAGACCCCTACAGTTGAGTCAGTTCCAGTTGTCAGGGACTATTCCGATGTATTTCCAGCTGATCTTCCGGGTATGCCGCCCGATAGAGACATTGATTTCGGCATTGACTTGTTGCCGGGCACTCAGCCCATTTCCATTCCTCCTTATCGCATGGCTCCTCCTGAGTTGAAGGAGCTGAAGGAGCAGTTACAAGAGTTGCTTGAAAAGGGATTCATCAAGCCCAGTGTATCACCTTGGGGCGCTCCGGTATTATTTGTGAAGAAAAAGGATGGCTCGATGCATATGTGTATTGACTGCCGGCAGCTGAATAAGGTGACATTGAAGAACAGGTACCCATTGCCTCGCATTGATGATCTATTTAACCAGTTACAGGGTGCTAGGGTGTTCTCCAAAATTGATCTGCGTTCGGGTTATCATCAATTGAAGATTTGGGAGCCGGATATCCCGAAGACTGCCTTCAGGACCAGATATGGCCACTATGAGTTCCTTGTTATGTCATTTGGGCTGACCAATGCCCCAGCATCCTTCATGCACTTGATGCTCAACATATTTCGGCCTTATCTTGATACTTTCTTCATTGTGTTCATTGATGACATTCTGGTATATTCTCGGTCCTAGGAGGACCATGAGCAGCACTTGAGGACCGTGCTTCATACATTGAGGGAGAAGAAGTTGTATGCCAAGTTTCCTAAGTGTGAATTTTGGCTTGATTCTGTGGCATTCCTAGGCCACATGCTGTCTTTGGATGGGATCAAGGTAGATTCGAAGAAGGTGGAGGCGGTACAGAGTTGGCCCAGACCGTCCTCAGCTACTGAGATCCGCAGTTTCCTCGGTTTGGCTAGGTATTAGTGCCGTTTTGTGGTGGGATTTTCATCCATTTCAGCGCCTATGACAGACTGACCCAGAAGGTGCATATTTTATATAGATTGAGGAGTGTGAGGAGAGCTTTCTAAAGCTCAAGACAGCCCTGACTACAGCTCCTGTGTTGGTCTTGCCTACCGGTTCCGGGTCCTATAAAATTTATTGTGATGCTTCGAGGATTGGCTTGGGATCGGTGTTGATGCAGGACGGTAGGGTGATTGCCTACGCGTCCAGACAGTTGAAGGTTCATGAGAAAAACTACCCTGTTCATGATCTAGAGTTGGCAGCGATTGTTCATGCCCTGAAGATATGGCGTCATTATTTATATGGTGTTCCCTGTGAGATATTCAGGGATCACCGGAGTTTTCAGCACATATTCAGGTAGAAGGATCTAAATTTGCGCTACCGTAGGTGGTTGGAGTTGCTAAAGGACTATGACATCACTATATTATACCACCGGCGGAAGGCCAATGTGGTGGCCGACGCCTTGAGTCGCCGGGTGGAGAGTTTGGGGAGTTTGGCATACCTTCATGCAGCTGAGAGGCCTCTAGCCTTAGATGTTCAGTCCTTATCCAGTCAGTTCGTGAGATTGGATCTTTCTGAGCCTTGTCGGGTATTAGCTTGCGTGGTCGCTCAATCTTTCTTTCATGACCCTATCAAAGAGCGCCAGTATGATGATCCCCACCTTTTGGTTCTTCAGAATAGAGTCCGGCAGGGTGATGCTAGGGATGTGACTATAGGAGATGACGGGGTGATGAGGATGCAGGGCCGTATCTGTGTGCCCAATGTGGATGGGCTTCGGGAGTTGATTCTTGAGAAGACCTATAGTTCGCGGTATTCCATCCATCCTGGTACCGCGAAGATGTATCAGGATCTGAGATAGCACTATTGGCGGCGAAGGATGAAGAAGGATATAGTGGAGTTTGTAGCCAAGTGTCTCAACTGTCAGCAAGTCAAATGTGAGCATCAGAGACCGGGAGGGTTACTTCAGCAGATTGAGCTTCCAGAGTGGAAGTGAGAGTGGATCACCATGGACTTTTTGGTCGGACTTCCTCGGACTTTGAGGAAGCATGATGTTATTTGGGTGATTGTGTATCGGCTGACCAAATCGGCCATTTCATTCTAGTGCTAACTACATATTCAACAGAGAGGTTGGCTGAGATTTATATCAGAGAGATTGTTCGCATCCACGGTATTCCAGTATCTATCATTTCAGACAGAGGTACACAGTTCACTTTGCGGTTCTGGAGAGCCGTTCAGCAGGAGTTAGGCACCAGTGTAGAGTTGAGCACATCTTTTCACCCTCAGACAGACGGGCAGTCCGAGTGCACAATTCAGATTCTCGAGGATATGCTCTGTGCCTGTGTGATAGATTTTGGAGGGTCATGGGATCGAAACTTGCCTCTTGTATATTTTGCTTATAACAACAGCTACCAGTCCAACATTCAGATGGCGTCGTATGAGGCTTTGTATGGTAGGCGATGCCGGTATCCCGTGGGATGGTTTAAGCCGGGCGAGGCTCGATTGTTGGGTACAGACTTGGTTCAGGATGCCCTGGACAAGGTGAAGGTGATTCAGGAGAGACTTCGCACAGCTCAGTCCAGGCAGAAGAGCTATACAGACCGGAAGGTTCGTGACTTGGCATTTATGGTTGATGATCGGGTTTTTCTTCGGGCATCTCCTATTAAGGGTGTCATGAGGTTCGGGAAGAAAGGCAAGCTGAGTCCGGGATTTATTGGCCCTTTTGAGGTGTTGCGATGTGTTGGGGAGGTTGCTTATGAGCTAGCTTTGCCTCCCAGCCTAGCAGGTGTCCATCCGGTGTTCCACGTCTCCATGCTCCGGAAGTATCACGGTGACCCGACTCATGTCTTGGATTTCAGCACAGTCCAGTTGGACAAGGATCTATCATATGTTGAGGAGCCTGTGGCTATATTGATAGGCAGGTCAGAAAGCTCAGATCAAAGAATATTGCCTCAGTTAAGGTTTAGTGGAGGGGTCAGCCAGTCGAGGAGGCAACTTGGGAGACCGAGAAGGATATGCGGAGTCAGTACCCTCATCTTTTCCCAGCTTCAGATATGTTTCTATGCTCGTTCGAGGACGAACGATTTTCTTAAGAGGGGGAGGATGTAACGACCCGGTTGGTCGTTTTAAGAATTATTCCCCGATCCCCTATTAACCGCTTCTCCCATGTCTATTTATGTTATTGGAACTTGTCAGAGCGTTGAGTGATGAAGTCCGGGGTGATTTTGGACACGTTGTCCATAAATGTGGAATTTAGCTTTAGAAATCTGGTCGTAGCTAGAGCTGAGTGAAGACGGATCCAGAATAGAATTTCGTCGACTCCGTTAGCTCCGTTGGGTGATTTTGGGGTTAGGAGTGTGTTCTTAATGTGTTTTTGAGGTCGGTTGTGGATTTAGGCTTGAATTGGCGAAAGTTAGAATTTCGGCGATTTTGGCCGATAGGTGAAGTTTTGATATCGGACTCGGAATGGGATTCCGAAAGCGACAGCAGGTCCATAATGTCATTTATGACCTGTGTGCAAAATTTGAGGTCATTCGGATGAGTTAGACGTGTTTCGGCATCAGATGTGAATTCTAGAAATTCCTAAGTTCTTAGGCTTGAATCTATGCATAATTGATGATTTTGATGCTATGAGATGTGTTTTTAAGGCTCGACCAAGTTTGAAAAAGGTATTAGGGTCAGTTGGTAGGTTTGGTTGAGGTTCCGTGGGCCTCGGGGTTTTTTCGGATGCCCAACGGGTGAGTTTGAGAGCAGCTGAACCATTCTGGTTCTGAAGTCTCGCACGTGCGATGGTATTTCCACAGGTGCGGACACATAGGTGCGAACAGGGTGCCGCAGGTGCGACCCCAGGTCGTTTAATGAATTTCCGCACTTGCGATTCGATTTCCGCAGGTTCGGCACCGCAGGTGCGATCCCAGTGTCGCAGGTGCGAAACATCTGGGCTGGTTATACCAAAAATTTGAGGGTTTGAAATTCATAATTTCAAAATCGATTGTGAGCTCGAAACTCGGCGATTTTTAGTGGGAGTTGAAGAGGAGAATCATAGGTAACGTTTTCCAACCTTAATCCATTTGTATATCAATAATCTCTATCATTTTCCTCAATGCAATCAATGAAATTGGATGAAAAACCATGAAAATGGGATGAAATTTCCCTAAGTAGAAATATGAGGATTTAGGGAGATTTAGACGTCAGATTTTGTTGATTCATGTTCGAGTGGGTTCATGAGCGAATGGGTATTCGGGAAATATAAATTTTACCCGATTCCGAGACGTGGGCCCGGGGGACTTTTTGGGCGAATTTCATAATTTTGCGTATTGGCTTATAAATAATTAGCTATTTTGTTCCCTTGAAGTGATATTTACACCATGCAATCGATTTGAGATTTGGGCCACCCGGTGTCAGATACTCGTGGCAAGAGCGTGGTATTGAGTTGATTAGCACAGACAAGGTAAGTGGCTTGCCCAATTCTGTGTTGGGGACTTCCCCTTAGGCATTTTATACTGATTTTGTTACGTGGACGCCATGTACGTGATGTGACGAGTGCGTACACAAGTCATTGTTGCTAAAATCCTATTTTTACTTCCATGAAATCGCTCATTTTCATTCATATATGACTGTTTCTTATCTTAATTGAGTAGATAGCTTAAGAGTAAGCATGCCTACCTGTTCTTACTTGATTCCCCCTTATCATCATGCTTAGGTAGCTTTACCCTATTCTTGCCTGTTGTTTTTCCTGGACTGTTTAATTAATCCATAATTGATATACTTCTGCTTTGCATATTTAAATTGGGACTAGAGACCGAGATCCGGGAGCTTTCCCCTTGTACTGCATTTCATATTTAAATTGGGACTACGGACCGAGATCTGGGAGCTTTCCCCCTGTACTGAAATGCATATTTAAATTGGGACTACGGACGGAGATCCAGGAGCTTTCCCCATGTACTGCATAACATATATAAATTGGGACTACGGGCTAAGATCCGAGAGCTTTCCCCATGTACTGCATTGCACATTTACTGTTGAGATATATGTTGTGTTGAGCCGAGGACTCTTTTTCTGTTATTTAATCTTTCCGTTTTCATTAATCCTGTTTATCATTGAATATCTATATTTCACTGTTTTAAATTGTATATTGACTTGTTTTACAAGCTCAGTAGGGCCTCAAGCTGAACTCGTCACTACTTGACTGGGGTTAGGCTTGGCACTTACGGAGTACTGAATGTGGAGTACTCACGCCCTTTCATGTGCATGTTTTCCCCATGTGCAGATCCAGGACCATCACTCAATATCGTGGCTAGGAGTCGTTCTAGCAGCTGCCAGGAGACCGCGAGGTAATCCTGCCACGTCCGTAGAATCCCACGAGTCCCTTTCTACTCTAGTATAGGCATAGAAGACTTATGTATTTTTCTACTGTTTCATTGTATAGAGCTACATTTAATACAGAGCTTGTGGCTATAGTGACATTCCGGGTTTTGGGAAGTGAAAGTGTACATGTTGAGCAACTATGTTATATCTACTTGAGTTCTTTTCTGTCTTTATTTTATTGATTCTATCATGTTCCACAAATTTTAGGCTTACCTAGTCGTAGAGACTAGGTGCCGTCATGATACCTTTCGGAGGGAAAAATGGGTCGTGACAGAAAATTAGACCTAGCCAATTTAGAGAGCATTTGCGTGAAAAAAAGAAAAGAAAAATCCTGCCGAAACTTTCAACATTGAACAAATAATTAAACGACAATAAGTCTGGAATTTCAGTTGCTGCTTCTTTTCTCAATCCTAGTCTTCTCCAGTTTCTTCCAACTTCCATTTCTCTCAAGATTCCGGTCAATGCTCTCCGGTAAATCCCTCATACACCGGCAATCCATCACGGACAAATTTTTGTTAACTTCTAGGGCTACATTCCAAGTTCTATTATTCCTCTCTTGTCTTGATATTTTAGAGTAATTGTATCTCCTTGCCTGCCTATTTTGTTCTTGAATCTTAAGTTAGTATTTTCCCTAGCATTGTCAAATTAATTGCATTATTGATAACTTTGCGTAATTATCTATATTATTATCTACTTGTTTACATCTTTATTTTGAATCTTTAGTTGTAGATTATAGCCCCCTTTAGCTCTTGTATTGTATTTCTTCACCTATTTTTCTATCCTTTAATTGTAGATTATAGTTCCTTTGGTTCCTTTGTTTTATTTCTTCACCTGTTTTTCTAACCTTTAGTTGTAGATTATAGTTTCCGTTAGTTCCTTTATTTTATTTCTTCACCTGTTTTCTGTCCTTTAGTTGTAGATTATATTTCGGTCATTCATTTTATTTTTGTCGCTTATTTTCGGGATAGTGCTTGCATAGTGAAGCCTAGATTATAGTGGCTTTGGTGAACGATGGTAGGGTAAGGTCTTATCCTCGAGGGTGTCAGCGCGAGGAAGGGGATGCAGGGAGTAAGAGGTCTAAGGGAGTTACTAGGCTGAGAGTGGGGTCGTGGAATATAGGAACTTTGACTGGAAAATGTGTAGAATTAGAGAAGATTCTCGAGAAAGGAAGATTAATATAGCTTGTGTACGGGAGACTAGGTGGGTAGGAGATAAGGCGCGGAATGTGGGCAGTTTCAAACTTTGGTATTCTGGGAGGGTGGGGGCAGGAACGGAGTAGGTATCTTAGCTGATAAGGACCTCCATAAACTAGTGGTGGAGGTTAGGAGGATGAATAACAGTCTGATGACTATTAAGCTAGTTGTTCGAGATTTTACTTTGAACATAATCAGTGCGTACGCACCCCAAACAGGTTTGGATGAGGAAGTCAAGAGACGTTTCTTGGAGGATTTGGATGAGATGGTGCGTGATATCCCACAAATTAAGAAGCTTGTCATAGGAGGATATTTCAATGACCACATTGGAGCGATGTCTGGGGGGGGTATGATGATGTGCATGGTGGCTTTGGTTTTGGAGATAGAAATAGAGGAGGAACGTCTCTGCTGGATCTTTCTAGAGTATTTGATTTAGTGATAGAAAACTTGAGTTTCCCAACAAAGAGGGAGTACTTGGTCACCTTTCGAGTTCAGTAGCCGAGACTCAAATTGATTATTTACTCTGCAGGAAGTCCGATAGAGGTCTTTGCACGGGTTGCAAGGTCATACCGAGTGAGAACCTCTCGACCCTTCATAGGCTCCTGCTCAGGGACATTGAGATCACGAGGAAGGGGAGGAAGAGGACGATTTATAGCCAACATAGGATAATATGGGGAGCCTTGACGGAATCTAAAATGCAGGATTTGGGGGTCAAGCTGGTGACTATGGGGGCTTGGAGGAGTAGTGATGACGCAAACGCTATGTGGACCACGACTGCGGAGTGCATTAGGGAAGTTGCGCGAGAGGTATTAGGGGTCTCAAAGGGTTACTCTGGTGATCACAAGGGAGACTGGTGGAGGAATGGAGAGGTGCAAGAAAAAGTGGAAACCAAGAAAGCAGCGTATCTGAAGCTAGTAGAAAGTGTAGACGAGGAGGTGAAAAGGAAGAATAGTGAGCATTATAAGTTGGCTAAGAAAGGGGCAAAGCTAGAAGTCACGGTGGCCAAGACTGCAGCTTTTAGTCGTTTGTATGAGGAACTTGAGGGTCGAGGTGGGAATAAGAAGTTGTTCAGGTTAGCCAAGGTGCGAGAAAGGAAAGCGCGTGACTTGGATCAAGTGAGGTGCATCAAGGACGAAGAAGGTAGAGTTTTGTTGGATGAGGGGATTATCTGTGGGAGATGGCAGGCCTACTTCCATAGTCTCTTGAACGAAGAGGGTGTCGCGCCCCCTCTTTCCTCGCGGAGATCGGGTTTCGACATTCGGTTGGGACAACTCTTTCCTTTTGGGAAAAAGGGTTTGTATTTTTTTGGAGTCGAACCTAACGATTTTTTAAAGGTGCGTTAGGACACCAAAGGGGTTCATTTACAACTACGTTGCTAACCAGAGATAGGGTAAGGCTTGAAATTATCCTAAGGGGAATGTGTTAGGCACCCCTCAGGATCCACAAGTGTGTTTCCCGGCCAAACAGCTTTTGTGAATTCGTATGCTTAGCAAGCAAGCAAATAAAGGCTCAAATAAGAGGGGATTTAAGTCTTAAACATGCAGATGTTTGAAAGAAATAGTAAATAAGGTTAGATTTTGAAAGTATTACAATTTAAGCATATAAAGGATATCCTAGGTATTTAACAATATGGATCACATCAGTACAATACCCGGTAATCACTCCTCAAAGAGGGGCTATACTTGGTATTAGCGCACCGGTCATCATATCCATATTCTACCCTTCTCCACCCCATGAAAGTAATTAAAGCGCGTGTTGGTCACGAACTCTATCGCGTGTTGTTACCCGTCCTTTCCTATTAGTCCCGGAGGAACTTAGGACTTCTATCCTATAAAGGATGTTCTAGGAAGACCCTCAGGTTTGAGGAAAAAATACTAAGGCGACAGATAAGAACATATAGGACTGAAATTAGGGGGAAACACAGAAAATCAGAGAAAAGGCACAAGTATACCTCCACAAGTAATGCAAATAGGCAACACGACTCATACACAGTTAAAGTCTTTTGATTCAAATCCTAAAACATGGTATCTAAATGATAATAACAGAGACAGATTGATTGCATAACTCATAGAGGAAGTCTTAATCAGTTTTACTTACTGATTTTATCTTGTTGATAATTAAGCAGCATACATAAATAGACATATTTCCAGTTTTAACAACTTTGATTACCTAAGTCTTGATTAGGCGTAGGACAATGCTCAGTAATTACCCAGATTATTAAAGGAACTGTTTGAGTTGTTTTGCCTAAACAAGATGTACTTAGGTGTTGCATCAAGTGCAGAATTATCACTAGTTGTTTAGAGACATGGTAAAACAGTTTTAGGTCCTTTTTCATGCTTTGGTAATTAGGCGGAGGATGAGTCCTAAAACATGATATCTAATGCATAGATAGGGATGCAGAATGATGCATATACAAAGTCCTAAGTAGGATTTCTAAATGCACAATAATTACAGCGTTAAGCATGATTTCAGAAGATGCAAGAGTGGCAATTTATTATAGTGTTGTTTACCCTAAACATGATCTCTAAGTGTACATGGCAGCATAGAGCATGATTGCAAAGTACTGGTTATTTACACATTTTAACGCAGGATTCTCTAAGTGATATGACAGTGAGATGGACATGCTGAAAACAGTAAGTATAAATCCTAGGGAACATGATCTCTAATGCATGAAATGAGTCCTAATCATGGTCTCTATAGCGCAAGTAGGAATATAAACCTAATAACATGTTTTCTACCCTTTTAATAGCTACAGGATACATAGTCACTTTTTCCCTTTCTATTATCCATCCCTAGAGTAGTTTACAAGTAGTTATTACAGGCCATTTGCATAAATTACATAACTGAAATAAGAAAAGGAAGAAGTTATGCTATAGGGAGCCTACTGATAGGCCCAAAATTATCAGAATGCCTCAAACTCCATTACTTCACAGCCTTTCCCATAATCTAGGTGCGTCAGAGTTCCCTAAGGATCCCGGGCAGTGCTCACACCCAGATTTCATAGCCAAGATAGAGTAAGTGCAGTGTGGAGAGGCCAACTCTTATGTGTCAAAATTCAAAGGGAGCTCAAGGGTCCCAAGGCAATGCTCACACAAGAGGGGCAGAACCTAGTGTCTAAGAGTATAGTGGAAGTGCTTGACATAGTTTTGAAGCAGTTTGAAAATGAGTAGTTTGAAATAAATTTTGGAGAACAACAGATTTTGCTTTTAGTGAAAAACAATTTGAAGGGGAAGAGGGTAAGACAATCAACAACTCAGAACCATATCAGTATGCATAGTGCAGGAAGCAGTCACAAACAGGGAAGGGGGAAATTGGGGACAAGTAGTTCATATGTGAAAGCATATCTGCACACAGGTTAACACCAGAGAAGTACTACAGAACTTAAATAGTCATAGCAATAGTCCGTCACAAAGGGTTCTCGCCAGGATATTAACAACATTAGATTAAGGGGTGCTAAAAAGAGTTACACATTAGGTCCAGGGGAAGGGTTCAGGATTACATAGTAACTAGGGGTCATGAATACATGCCTATAGTGTTAGGAATCAGGGGTAATGCAGAATTGTAGTGAAAACATGTAAGAGAAAGCGCAATAGACATGTTGAACTAGGGGGAAAGGGGAAATCACATAGACAAAACATGGATTCTAATTGCAAGGTAAACAACAGAACCACAAGTAGAAACATAAGAGAAACAAAAGGAATCTTAAGACAAACATAAACATATTATTTTGGATGCTGTAAACTTAAACTGAAAACATACTAGTTGAATGAAAGAATG
>ML304647.1:0-45614 GCA_005239505.1 Nicotiana paniculata | reverse complement strand
AGATCGAGGTCCTCAGTTCACCTCGCACTTCTGGAGAGCATTGCATAGTGATATGGGCACCCAAATAGACCTCAGCACATCATTTCACCCTCGGATTAATGGTCAGTCGGAGCATACAGTTCAGATATTGGAGGACATGCTCAGGGCATGTGTGATTGACTTCGGAGGTCAGTGGGACCAGTTCTTGCCTTCGGCCGAGTTTGCTTACAATAATAATTATCAGTCCAGCATTGAGATGGAACCATTTGAGGCTTTTTATGGTCAGCGATGTCGTTCTCCTATCGAGTGGTTTGATCCGGGCGAGGCTAAGTTATATGGCACCGACCTGGTAAGGGATGCCTTGGAGAAAGTGAAGTTGATTCAGGAGAGGCTCCGTACAGCATAGTCCATACAGAAGAGTTACGAGGATCAGAGGGCGCGTGAGGTATCATTTATGGAGGGAGATAGGGTCATGTTGAAAGTCTCANTCCATTCTCCGGAGGTACCACGCCGACTTCTCTCACGTGGTTGATTTCAGCACTATTTAGTTGGATGAGAGGTTGGGCTACGAGGAGGAACCAGTTGCTATTATTGATAGACAGGACCGCCAGTTGAGGTCCAAGAGAGTTTCTGTCGTAAAGGTCTAGTGGAAGGGCCATCCAGTTGAGGAGGCGACCTCGGAGTCCGAGGAGGACATGCGGAGCAGATATCCAAACATATTCAGCACTTCAGGTATGATTCTAGACCCGTTCGAGGACGAACGTTTGTTTAAGAGATGGAGAATGTAACGACATGACCGCTCGTTTTGCATTATCGGACCCCGTTCCCCTAAATAAAACTTCCCATAATGACTTTTTATGATTTATGACTTGCAGGGACTGGTGGTCCGGGATTCGGAGGTGTTTAGAGTACTACAGGAACAATTGGTTCCTTCAGGTTGGCCTTTAAGGCCAGGTTTGACTTCGGTCAACATTTTGGATAAACAACCTCGGAATTGAGTTTCGTCGGTTCTGGTTGCTTCGTGTGATGATTTTGGACCTGGGTGTATGTTCGAAATGGGTTTCTGATGACCCGGGAGTGTTTCGGTGCCCAATATTGAAATAAGAAGTTCCTTAAGTTCCTATTGTGGTTTTGGACGTGTTTTTGTGTTATCGAGGTCCGAATGGAATTTCAAGACCGGGAATAGTTCCGTTATGTCATTTATGACTTGCCTGCAAAATTTGGTGTCATTCCGAGTAGTATAGGTCGGTTCGGCGCGTTGTTAGCGACGTCAAGAAAACTTAAAGTTCCTAAGTTTGGTTCTTGGGGTTTTGAGATGTGATTTTGAGTTTTAGCGTTGTTTTTTGTGTTCCAAAGGCTTGAGCGAGTCCGTATTATTATTTGGGACTTGTTGGTATATTTGGACAAGGGCTCGGTTGGGCCCAGGGGCCTCCCGGGCACCCAACGGGGATAAAAATCAGCTAAAATAGTTGTTGGTGCACCTGATCTGGTGTGACCGTAAGTGTGGTTTCCCAGTCACAAGTGCGGGACCGCTCTTGCAGTCCCAAGCATCGCAGGTGCGACCCCAAGTGAGGTCCCCCTTTCTCGCAGGTGCGGACAAAAGTTCACAGGAGCGGAACCGATGGTGCGGCCATCCATCCGCAGGTGCGAACCCATCCCTTCACGTCCAGTTCTGCAGGTGCGAGCCCCAGCTCGCAGGTGCGGTCCTCGAGCCGTAGGTGCGGAATCCCTATTGGCCAGGCAGTATATATTCTTTGAAAATCGGGATTTCACCCCCTTCATTCATTTTCCTCCACCATTAGAATCTTGTGAGCTTGGGAAGAGCACACCACCACCTAGCTAATGTCAAGGTAAGTTAATTCCACCTCAACACTAGTTTAATTCATGATCTTCTAGCTAAATTAACTACTAAATCATTGAAAAGTCAAGGATTGGGTAGTAATTTAGGGTTCTTGAGAAATTGGTGAATTACCCATTTATTGCTATAAATTCAAGTAGAAATCGTATATTAACGATCCTTAGGCTTCGGGTGAGCGATTCCTTCGAGAATTTTCAGAAATTGAATGTGCGGACCCGGGGTTGGATTTTGGGAATTCTTCAAGAATGTTGAACTATTGAATAAAAAGGATAATTACCCTACTTTGAGCGTGCATTGATATCATTGTACCATATTTGGCTAGTTGCGAGTCCTCGGGTGTAGAGTTCGGAGTTCGGGCGCATCCTTGGTCCGAGGGGTAGATTCGACACGAGGTGAGTCTCCTTACTAACCTTGTAAGGGGGAATTGTCCCCCAAGGTGATTTAAATGATATATGTGATAATTTTTGGGGGCTACGTACGTACAAAGTGACGAGAGTTCGTACATAGCGACTACTACTATTATGTTCGGGTAGTTAGGTCCACATCATGCCTTGTGTTTTACTTGATATGAACTATATGCTTAATGAATTAACGTTACATGTTGCTTATGTCCCCGAAGTTATGAAATTTGAGAAAAACTTGTAAGAAATTGTTCACGGAAAAGTATTCTCTTTTAAAAAGGAATAATGTATGTGCATGTGACCGCTTCGCAATTTACATTCCGCGAGCGGAGTGTGATTTTCCCCACTCTTATGGGAACGGGTTGTACGCCACAGCGGATTGAGAGATGCACTTTTGGTACGTGTCGTTCGATCCTCGGCAGTGCATAGAGAGGGATTGAGATGGTACGGGCCGTTCGATCCTCGGCAGTGCATAGAGAGGGATTGAGAGATGCACTTTTGGTATGGGCCATTTGATCCTCGGCAGTGCATAGACGTGAGTACTTTGTGGAGAGGTGCACTTTTGGTACGGGTCGTTCGATCCTCGGCAGTGCACGGGCTTGACTATCTTATCACTCCGGCCGGTTGTCCTTACCCTGCATGCGCATGATTTATTTGTTACTAAATTCATGGATATTGATCTGACAGATATTTAGGGAAAAAGTGAAGTGGTAATTATTTTATTTATTCCCAGTATTCTTCCTGGATTTCAGTATCTTACATATATACTTGTTGCTTAACTGTCTTTACATGCCTACTGTTTCCATTACATCCTGTTAAATTATACTGTTGGACCTTAGTGAGTGTCATGTCGACCTCTCGTCACTACCTCTTCTAGGTTAGGCGGGATACTCACTTGGTACATATATATTTATGTAGTCATGCTGCACTTGTGTACTTAATTGTACAGGTTCTGAAGCTGGTGTTTCTGGTTATCCGACCGGAGCTTGACATATATTCTGAACCTGACTCCACGGTGAGCTGCCTCCCTTGGCGATTCTCAACAGTGCTATGGAGTTATCTTTTGTTTATTGTTGTCTACTTCTCTCAGACAGCAGTACAGTTTGTATCATCTTTTGTATATTCTAATAGTTCACATGTTGACTTGTGACATTAGTTCCTGGCACGCACATAGTAGAATCTTTATTTTGGAACTGTATATATTGGATCATGAGCATTGTGGTTGTATTTACTTAAGTTGGTTAATGTTTCCGATTTTATTTAAATGATCTAAGATTAAAACTTTGGGAATATGTGGGATTGGTATGTTAATAAGGATAATCTCACTAGTAATCAATTGTTGGCTTGCCTTACTCCGGTGTTGGGCACCATCACGACCTGTGTTGGATTTTGGGTCGTGACACATGGTACACATAAATAACATGACTCATACACAGTTAAGGTCCAGATCCTAAGCATGGTATCTAAGTGATAACACAAAGACAGATTTATTGCATAACTGAGAGAGGAAGTCTTAATCAGGCTTGCCTACTGGTTTTAAACATGTTGACAGTTGAACACTAATCACAAAGGACAGTTCTGATTTTATTTCTTTATGGCTGATTACCTAAGACTTGCCTAGGCATGTAGCAGTTGTACAATTTTGTTAAAAGGGTTTCAGATTACCAATCCTAATAGCATGTGATTCTAAGTGTGTACAAAGGACTGATTGACAGTTTATCTAGAACATGGGACTGTTTCAGACATGTATATTTAAACTAGGTGTAGTTAAATGAGTACGATCCTATAACATGATGTCTAATGCAGAATGATGCATATGCAGTTGCTAAAATAGGATCTCTAAATGCACATAGAATCACAGCATTATGCACAGTTTCAGGAATAACACAAGTGATAGATTTTAATCTTTGTTACCTAGAACAGGATCTCTACGTGTACATGGCTGCGTAGAGCATGATTGTAAACTACTGGTTATTATCACTTTAGCACAAAACTTTCGAAATGAGATGCCAATAGATGCTGAAAACAGTAAGTGTAGGACCTAGGGAACATGGTCTCTAATGCATGATCTTGCACATATGAGTCCTAATCATGGTTTCTATTGCGCAAATAGGGAATAAAACCTAATAGCATGGCTTCTACCCTCTAATATCTATAGCATGCATATTTACCCCTCCCTTTTAACTATCCATCCCCAAGGAGTTGTTTACAACAATTATTACAGGTCATTTGCATGAATTACTTAACTGAATAATGCAAAAAAGAAGTTATACTATAGGGAGCCTACTGATAGGCCCAGAATCTCCAGAATGCCTCATTGCCATTCTATTTACAACCTTTCACATGATCCAGGTGTGTCAGAGTTCCCTAAGGATCTCAAGGGATCCCGGGCAGTGCTCACACCCAAATTTCATAGCCAAGATGGAGTAAGTGCAGTGTGGAAAGGCCAACTCTTGTGTCTCAAAGTTCAGAGGGAGCTCAAGGATCCCAAGGCAATGCTCACACAAGAGGGACAGAACCTAATGTCTAAGAGTATAGTGGGAGTGCTTGATATAGTTTTGAAAAGATCAAGTAGGAAAACTGCTTTTGAAAATAACTTGTTTGAAATAAGTTTTGAAGAAAAATAGAAGAGTGTTACTCAGTGAAAACAGTTTGAAAGGGAAGAGGGTCAGGCAATCAGAGTCTCAGGATCACAACAGTACACATAGAGCAAGAGACAAGAACCAAATCAATTTAACACTCACAAGTAGGGACTGAGGGGTAGGGGACAAGTATGACACACATAGGTATAGATTTGCATACAAGTTAGCACCAGAGAAGTATTAAGGTATTACAACACTTAACAACCACATAAACAGTTTCTTCATAAAGAGGTTCAGGCTAGAAATTAACAGAATCAGATTGAAGGGGGTGCTAGGGAAGATAACACGCTAAATCTAAGGGGGGATAGGACAGCTTAACAATCATACTAGTAAAGTGAAAGTAGACATGCTAATTACAGGGTACACAACATAACCATAAGTAAAAGCATAGTAGAAATAGAAGGAACTGCAATACCAAAAGAAACATGTTGTTTTGAAGCTTTAAGTTAAACTGAAAACATGCCAGTTAAAGGAGAATAAGTGCAGAATGAAGAGCAATAGAGTGTATAATACTCAGTCTTGTCTCGCAGCCGACTGAGAATAGCAAATAACCAGCAAGAATAACGAGAGAGAATATGTATGTGTGTAAGAGAGTTCAGAACAGTAATTTTTTGTTCGTGTTTGTGTTAGTGAAAGACTAGAGTATTTATAGTTGAAAACATGTAGTAAAATATAGTAAGAATCAAAGTTCATTTGCAATTATAAAAATGTATACCAATTAGAATCAAATCAGTATAAGGACTTCTTTTAATTAAGGGGGTTAGAATTCAAACGGTAATAAGCAGTGATAAATAAGGAATGAAGTCATGTAATACTGAACATGACATATAAGGAAACAAGCATAGTACAGAGCATATAATAGAGGCCAGGTTCGAAAAATTCTAATTAAGAAAAATGTCTAAGAATCAATTTGACAGCATAATTAACCACAAAATAAGGCAAGAGAATATTTAGGGGTTGAAATCAGTAGAGTATCATGCGAAATCAGTGAAGAATCAATCACAAGGATTCAAAGATGGAAAATAGTGTTGAATTTTAACCAATTTATGAGAACAAGCGTAATAAACACTTAGTAGGCAGAATCAGAACCTTAATAGGCCAAAATAGGGTAAAATGATACAAGATTAGGGATTCACTTAGAACACAGTATGAATCAACAGAGTAAACATGACATAGGCGGAAGAGATAAAGAGTCAGAAACCCTAATAGGCAAAAGTAGGGTAAAATCACAGAAAACTCAGAGATGCTTGTGAAAATCGGGCACACATGTTGATAGAACAAACACATTACCTTAGAATCTAGGGTTAAAACCAAGAGTTTAGGGTTTTAACAAAATAAATCAGATAACAAGGGGAAAACCTCAAATAAACGTTTAAAATAATGAGAATCACAAGATAATACTAAAAATCAGAAAGAAAACTGTTTAAAGGGGGGTTTGAACCCTAGTTCTTAAAAAGATGAAGAATCGCTTAAAAAACAGAGGGGTTTTAAGAGAGAACTGAAAACCTCATAATAAACATAGATCTATCACAGATCTAGAAAGATCGTAATCTTAGAAGTAGGGTTTCCATAGAAAACCCAAAGAGAGAAGAGAGACTTAGATGTTACCGGCGTTTGGCCGGAAAATGCAAGAAACTTACTCGAACGGCCGTAGGAGGCCGGAAAACATGGCATGGGACCAGAGATGGGAGTGATTGCCTCAGGGTCGCTTGAAAACCTTCATCAGTGACACAAACGTGAAAGGCGGAGCCTTAGGGTCGAGGAGGGGTGAGAACCCCATGGTTTCCAGCAAGGGAGGTCGCCGGAGAGGAGAGACAGAGCTCAAACGGGGGAAGGTTCTAGAGAGTCATTCCCAGAGAGGGAGATAGAGAGACGGGTGAGAGAATGAAGCGGGGAAAATAAGAGAGGGGGTAGTCTTAGGGTGTTAATTATGGTAGGTAGAGATCTGGGTCGTTGATTTGAATTAATCAACGGGTCAGATTAAAATGGGGATTGGGCCGGGTGAGGTTGAAGATTGGGCTGGGTACTCATTGGGCTAAGGGGTCCGGGTAAATTGGGTTAAAATTGGGAATTAAAATGGCTAAAAGTTAAATACCCATAAAAATAGCCAAGTAATTAATAAAAACGGCCAATAATCATAAAAATAAAATTGAGGCTAAATAGATGAAATTAAAGTGATTAATTAATATTAAGATATAAAATGTCTAATTAGTGATTTAAAATAGTATAAATATACAATTAGGTTATAACTAAAATTACTGTAATAATTAAATAATGCCAAATTGGCTAATTTATGAAATAATTAAATCCTAATAGGATTAAAAAATGATATATTGAGCTAGGAAATATTTTGAAATTATTTACAATATGATTTATGAATAATTATTGAATTTAAAATACTGAATAAATTGGAAAAGAAATTGATAAAATATGAAAAATTATGGAAAAATACCAGTTATTATAAAAAGTGATTTTGAAGGCACATATTCAAATTTTAAAATAGTTTGAGGAAATATTGGGTATCAACAGCTTTCTCATCAGTGGAGGAGATAATCCTCCGAAACCCCGACGTCAGGACTAACCTCACCCGATCACCGGACGTGGCACCCGGTAATTTCCTGTCGACGATGGAATTTAAAGAGTTGGATGAATCCAAAGACAAGTTTAGTCTTCCTAACCACGTCGAACTGGGCCTGACCGGAGAGGACGTGGTGCAGGTTCATCGTCCTGGGCACCGCTCTTTATACGCCTACCCCATTGTCATTGGTTATTCGTTCCCTCTTCTTTCGTTGGTGGAATTTTGTCGCCACTACGGCATTTTCCCTGCTTAGCTTGCACCATACGTATACAAAATTATCAGAATGCTGACTAAATTTGCTGAGCTGGCTGAGGTCCAACTGACGCTGCAACATTTAGTGCATCTATTCGCCCTTAGCTTTTATTGGGGAACGATGTTGAACCTTCTCCATCGTGGAGGTAGATGCTTGGGGTGAAGACGGACGGCAAGGCCAGCCATCAGTTCTGGCTTAACTTCTTCTACGTCAAAATCGAGGATGTTGTGACTAACGTCGACGTCTTTACTGAGGCTTAGAATTACACACGTAAATGTCTTGTTTCTCTCTTTGTTACTTTACTTTCTTTGAGTTAGTTAAATGATTTTTCCTTTTTTGCAGCCAACAACCAGCCTCCCATTTTAGTCGAGCGCATTTCCAATTGGGTCGAGCAAGTTCTCCCCTATGTTGTAGGGATCCGCAACTAGTCGAGCTTTTTTAAGAAGTTCAAGTTGGCTCTTCCTTCGACATGTAATTTCTTTTCTCTGGCCGTGGTCATTTCACTTTTCTTGTATGTCGATTCGTTCTACTAACTTCTATGTTTGTTTGTTTCCCACGAAGGGAGTCTTCTCGAAGGAGCTAGGTGCCTGTGCTTTGTTTTTGGAGCAACGCTGACGTGCCTTCGACTTATGCCCCTTTTGTAAATATTGTATCTTCCACTCCTGCCCTCACCTTAGTTACTCCAGTCCGAGAGTCGGTCCCCATCCCGTCTGTTGCTTCTGATCATCAACCCTTCTTGCTGGTTGACGAGGATGACGATGTATCCCCTCCTGATGGGGGTCTAAGGCCTCGTAAGAGGAGAGCCGCAGACACAAGGGGAGAAAGGCCCATATCCGTCGACTTAGAAGAGGGATACTTCGATCTTCGAGAGACAACCATAATAAATGTTAGAGAAAGTATCGGGGTGAATTCTGAGGCCCCATAACTGGAAAGATGAATATGGAAACACTGGTGCTTCCCAAGGGGGGAATGATCAAGGACGAGACACTTGGCGATAGCCTTGCACCTCTAAGACAATAGGATGATTTTTCCTCTAGGGTTGCATTAGATGTCTCCTCGTCTGCTGGTGACAGGGGAAAATCTGTTATCGAGGATGATGCCAGATCTAATTCCGATATAGACCTGGACGAGCTGAGAATGATTGATGAGCGGCTCACCTAGCTCGAGGTAAGGTTGGAGGGGGCTCAAGGACTACTAAGATCCCAATAGATTGTAACCTACTTGTAAAGACCGAGGAGGAAATCCCTGCCCTCGGCCCTCTCTGTTCTGAAGTCGAGGGCATGAACCTCGAGAAAATAAATGACGGTACTTTGTCGAAGAACATTATCGGTCTTGATCTCAGGGTAAGTACGACTGTCGTCTGTCCTCTTCCCTATTCCCCCGGCCTCGTTGTTAGTCATATTTGGGAACCTTATGGATTGACGAATTACTTCATCTGTAGGGACCTCGAGTATGAGTCCTAGTCTGGATCCAAAAGCATTGGATGCGTCGTCGGTGTATAGGACCCAGAGATCTTGTATTTGAAAATAAGTTTAGGCGGCTTCCTTCTCGACCTTAGGCATTATCTCTGTGTTGAAGTCTGTGACGAAGTCGTCGAGCACTTACGACTTTATCGTTGTTCGAGGCTGATATGTGATATCGTGCTTAGGGGTGCTTATCGGGCAGATCGGGCGGATGATTACGCTTAACGCTTTGGCTTAACAATTATCAGATTATAAATATAGTAATCTGCTAGCCATCCAATAAGTCAATGGGCGAATTGGTATCAGATTAATGATTATCGGGCGGTTTATCGGCTAAACCAAATAGAAAATTTTTGAACAACCAATACCAAACGGCCATAGTAAGATGACATGTCGATGCTTTCAGACTTGGACTCCAATTCAAAAGACTGTCTTGTTAACAATTCTTTTGAAGAGCCGCCTTCCAATCTAGTCTATACAAGAACTACTATAAGGAAGACATAACAAATACGATCTAATCTATGCAATGAACATAGTTCCAGTTCATTGCACTGTACAAACTAAACATGAAGAAAACTAGCTTCATCCATCTTACTACAGCTCCGCCTAACTTTACTCCATTATAATATGAGCTAAATGTCTGGCTTTTATCATTTCAAGTTGACCAACACCAAAAGCTCAAACCAGCTGAACCAATACAAAAGCAGTTGCGGAGTCGTCTACATAGGGGTAAAAGTGTATATATAACAATTCATAACGGTTTAACTATTTACCCGATAAAAAAATTGAGTAATTCGCCCCCAAACCATTAAGCTGTTAATTATAAAATCTTAATCAGTTCACCACCTATTACCCCGATAATCTGATACCAATAAGCCAATAAACCATCGGTTCGATTTCGGCTAATGGTTTCAGTTCAATTTTGAATAGCCGTAATCATGCTCGCTTAGCTCGATGGCCCACTTGTCTAGCGTACCCGACAATTCGGGTCTATGCAGAATGCTTCTTAAAGGAAAGGTGGTAACGACCGAGACAGGGTGGCACTGGAAATAGGGTCTAAGTTTTCGTAAAGCTCCGACCAGTGCCAGGGACAGTTTATCGAGGTATGGGTACCTCATCTCGGCGTCGACTAGTATTTTACTAATTTAATAAATGAGAGATTACGTACCTTTATTTTCTCGGACCAGGACCACACTTACTGCCACTTCAGATACGGCGAGGTAGACGAGGGAGGTGTTCCTAGGGTTCGCGCTTTGAGAGTAGAGGTGGTGAGGACAGATACGGCTTTAGTTCTCGTAGAGTTTGTACACAGTTGAGCGTCCACTAGAGTTTGTTATCCTTTTTTAGTATGCCAAAAAATCTGTGACATATATCGGATGACCGTGAGATAAATCTTGATAGGATGGTGATTCAACCATTCAACCTTCGGAACTGCTTCTTATTAGTCAGTTGCTCAGATATCCCTTCAATAGCTTTGATTTGGTCTGGATTGACTTCGATCCCTCGTTGTGACACTAAGAAACCCAAAAACTTCCCTGAGGCTACGCCAAATGCGCATTTCTCTAGGTTTAGTTTCATCATGTACCTTCTTATTATGTCGAAAGATTCCCTCAAGTGGTCGATATGATCCTTTGCCCTTACATATTTGACCAGCATATCATCGATATATACCTCCATGGTCTTGCAAAGTTGGTCTTTGAACATTCTTGGGACCAATCTCTAATAATTGGCTCTTGCGTTTTTCAACCCAAACGGCATGACCCTATAACAATATGTTCCTCTGTGGGTGATGAACGTGGTTTTCTCCTTGTCCTCTTCTTCCATGAGTATCTGGTTATAGCCCAAGTATGCATCCAAGAAACTCAGCAGCTCGTGCTTGGACGTTGCGTCAATGAGTTTGTCGATATGTGGTAATGGGAATGAGTCTTTCGGGCATGCTTTGTTTAAGTCTGTGAAGTCTGCGCACATCCTCCATTTCCCGTTTTTATTTTTGACCATCACCACGTTGGTTATCCATTTGGTACATTTCGACTCCCTAATGGAGCCATTTTCTAATAGTTGTTCTACCTCCTCATGGACGGCATCATTGATGGTGGGTTAAACTTTCGCCTGATCTACCTTATGGGGGATAGAACGGGTTGACGTTCAACTCCTTGAGGATGCCCGGCATATCTGCATGGCTTAAGGCAAACAAATTTGCGTTAGATATTAAAAATTGACAAAATTTACCTGGTCCTCGAGTTTGCAGTCGATGTAGGCCTTTTTGTCGGGGTCACAGGGATCTAATTGAATGGGGTCAAGGTCTTATATAGTTGAGTCCGCGGCTTCGACCGTTTCAAGGTTCGTGATGACGTCCCTAGTCGGTTATTGTGTCGACCTAGACCTTGTTGATTGATATGCTTCTTTTTCCTTAATTTTCCTTTGTTGGGTCGTCTAGCCACCCATGGCGATGCAGTAGCATTCCGGGGACATGCATTGTTCATTTGTTCCCCGCGTATGCTGAATATTCCCCAAGGTGTTGTGAACTTGATCACTTGGTATAATCTGGAGAAGATGGCTCTCATGGGATATATCCATGGTTGTCCTACTATAGCTTATATGCGATGGCCTGGTCCATGATATGGAACGTTATCTCCAGATTTATGCGGCCAGCGAGGACGGGGAGTTTAATTTCTCCCGAGGTTCGTTTAACTTCATTATTAAAACCAGTTAGTGTGATGCGGTGTGGCACTATCTTGTCCTCGAGTCTCATCTGAGTGAGGACTCGGGGATGAATAATGCACACTCAACTCCCATCATCTACCATGATACACTTAACATCAGTATCTAAAATTCGTAAAGTAGTGACAAGAGCATCGTTGTGAGGGAAAGTCATTTTGTCGACATATGACTCATTGAAGATGATACTTTATTCCAGTCTGTCATACCATTCATGGGTGATCGATATTTTGAGCTTGTGGGTGGCGGTGAACTTGATACCATTGATGGAGGCATCATCGTTGCCGCCTATAATCATATTGATGGTGCGGGCCGGTGAGGGTAGTTTTGGCGAGCCTTGATACCGCTGATGGAGGCATCGCCATTGCCTCCCCTTGTCGCTCAGCAGCTCTTTGAGGTGTCCTCGCTGCAACATGTTCACAACCTCTTGCCTTAGGGTGATGCAATCTTCTGTCTTGTTCCCGCATTCCTGGTGGAATTCGTAGAGGGCGTCGGATCTTCTGGTACTTGGGTTGGACCTCATCTTTGGCTGCCACTTCATCTTCATTCCGAGTTTCTCCAGGGCGTAGACTATTTCTGTAGGCGACACACAAAAATTGTGAGCAAATAACAAGGGGTCATACCTCTCTCTTTCCTGTGAGTCCCCGTCCTAGGCCTAGATGGACCATCATCATAGCGTAAGAGGAGGGGTGGTGGCCCTGACATAAGGCTGATGTCGTTCATTGTTTGGCCGTGAGACTGGGTGATCCTCCTTATGTTATCTCTTCATTCTCTCCTGGGCTCGAATTGTACTAAGATGAGTCGTCGAGTAAGTTCATTAAGTTCGTCATCATCTGCTCGGACTTCAGCACAGTAAGCATTATGGATTTCATCCCAAGTGGTTGGAGGGTACTTCATCAACCAGCTCAGCAACTTTCTGGTCACTTTTGAACCTCTCTACTCAACCCGTCCTGAAAGGCTGCGATTGTCATCCCTTCGGACACATTTGGTAAGGTCATCCTTACCTTGTTGAATCGGGCGAGGAAGTCCCTCGGTCCCTATCCTAGGTATTACTTGATGGCGAAGATGTCGTTTACTCTTGTTTCGGCTTTCCTGGCCCCGTCGTGTGCCGTCACGAACTTGTCGGCCATTTCTTCAAAGATTTCTATGGAGCGGGCTGGTAGTTGTGAATACCATGTTAACGCCCCTCTAGTGAGGGTTTCACTAAATTTCTTTAGCAAAATAGAGGACGCATATACCTTGGTGAGATCGATGCCCTTAACGGCGGTTACACAATGAGTCACGTGATCTTCGGGGTCGGTTATTCTGTCATATATACTGAGATATGGTGGAATTTTGAAGGTCTTTGGTATGGAATGTGGGGATCCTTCCTCCCTATACGGCTGCTCTACAAATCTGCTGGCGTCCCTCTTTGGTAGTAGCTTAGGGGCATCCGGTATCTTGTCTACCCGTTCTGGGTGTTCTTTCATTTGGTCTCTGAGAATTGTGTTCTCATTCTCCATTTTCCATTCTCTTCAGAACAGCAGCGAGGATGATATCACCTGCACTGTTAGTAACGTTGTGAGTTATACTTGGCGTTGGAGGTTCTGGTTGGTCGCCCTGTTCGTCTGCTCGTTGTACCATGTAGGCTTTTGCGGTCTCTATGGTCGTGTATGGATCTTGTTTGTTGAGCACGCTTACTAATGTATCGATCAACCACGCCTCGAGGAGCGTTTTCATGACTGGTGAGATCCCTTCTCCTGTAGACGTGGATGCCCCTTTTCCATTTGATTTTGTCGTACTACAATGGGGGGAGGCGACCTCTCACGCCTGGGGGAGGCAATGGGTGTCACATCATCGCCCAACGTTTCATAACTCTCGTTGATAGCATTCATGAGGTTGTCGGGGATGTCACTTTAGATATGTCTCCTTGGTTACCTGCCATGTAAATTTTTGTACGTGCAGAGAAAGAGAAAAACCTTGTGGTTTGTTAAGTTATCAACTCACGTGAGGTGTAGATCTAAAGGAAGCTAAAAGATTAGCTAAGAAGTCCCCATAGACGGCGCCAAACTATTTGATCCAAAATTTAGATTTGGGTTTAAACAAATTAGATTTAATAAAATAGAGTCAATCTTAGCCAATATGTTAGCTGATTTTGTAGTTAGATAATATGTATATTATCTGAATGGCAATAAATGTAGACAACACTAACAATATTCAATGACCCAAAAGGAGGGGGATATCACTAAATAACAATAAATAGCGATGAATGGTATTTAAGTAAATAAGAACGTGTGAGTCACCTGAAAAGGGGTGAGATCTATGGATATTCCTTCTGACAATGATAATGATTGATGAGCTTTCAAATATTTAGACTGTTCTTGGATCAAGTGAAAAAGTTATGACAGAATCTTAGGAAAAAGGTATTTGATGTATGTTTGTAATAAAGCCAGATTCTATATAGAATGTCAATGTGTTTTCTTACAAATGAATATCTTATGTCCCCTATACTTGTGTCTCTTTCTATTTATAGGGAATATATACCTAAAAAACTCTAATAGTACAGGTACAGAGAATATCTACTAGAATATTCTCTTTTGATGTCTTATCCTAAAACTAGTCGTTTTTCACTCTGTCTCCGATGCTCGACCTCGACCCTGATCTTGACTAACTCTTCGACCTTGATCTTCAATAGCTTTATTCACTCTGCTCTTCACTTTTTAAGAGACCATTTCGACCTTGGGCAGGCCTTTGTCGAGGTCATACTGGTGACATGTGACAGCCCGGCCTTCTACATGCTAATACTGCGGTTTAATCACGTCAAAGATAATTTTTGGCCCATACGATAACATGTGAATTTTATACCCCAAAAGTATACTACGTACATATACATGTTGGGTGTTCTATAAATTTTGTCTCCTACATAGGTTTGAAGTGTAATAATTTTAACATGAGTATTAGAGCCGATGGTATGGAGATGACAGGAAAAATCTCCAATAATCACTATTTATATTTGGGGAGGATATGACAGATTTTTCCTGTTAGCTCTTTACCATCAGCTCTAGTACCATTTGTTGGATTACGCCATACCAAAAGTGACTCTTACCATGATATGATCCGCTTTAACTCAAGTCCGCATGGTTTTCCCAAAGACCCATACCATTTAAGTGTATAACTACACTTACATGTAACTTTTGTTTCTTGTCAACTTCTTATATGGGACTTTTGTTCATGCACTCAACACCATTTCCAAGCACATGAGCAAGAAGAGAACATTGCTAATATAGCTGTCTATGTAACTTCAGAAAAATTTTACATTTGGATAAATGTCAGGATGAAGAAAGAAAAGATTTACAACTTGATACTTACAAAAGCAAAAGAGGGTCGGAACAAGATCAACATGATCACCACTGTCTGTAAAGCGAACGAGAGTCAAATAGAGAAAGAAAGCGAGCTACTTGTATGTACTGTTCATTTTAACTACATCTGCTCTCATCAGCCACTGCTCCACCTTGAATGTCATTGTGTGAATTGACAAGACTCGGACCTAAAACAGCAAATCACTATAGGCATCCAGCCCATGGCTGCTAAGATTCTGCTTTAGCTTGTATAGTGCGCGACTCTCCAACTGTCGAACTCGCTCCTTTGAGAGTCCAAAAACAGCACCTATTTCAGAGAGTGACTTCCGTTTACCATCTCCAATGCCAAACCTAAGTCGGATTATCTTCCTCTCCTTTGGACTCAGAACATTTAGGAGGTTACGTACGTGTCGCCTCATAAGTTGCTTTGATACACTCAGTTCTGGTGCTTCTATTGCATTGTCAGCAGTAATTTCCTGCAGTATAGAAGTATACTATTTGAGACGAATAACTCAACTTGCATACAAGTCCAATCATCTCTAGAGAGATTTAACACATAATCACACATCCCAATAGGACATAGTCAAAAACCTCAAGAAATGCTAGAGAAACGAGTGTCCAAAGAAAGGGTTGCTGAAAGCAAAGAAATTCTTAAACATGGAAAACACTAGCTAGTTATTATAACCTCTGGCATAAACATATATAAAGACGAAACAGCACTTCCATTCATTTTTTTGAACTTCTCCTTGTAGAAACAGGGGTAGATGTAGTGCTAATGTTACGGGCATATCCGAACCCAATAGTTTTGGCTCAGACCCTCTGTAAGTGTTAGAAAATTCATTAAACAAAAATACAAATGATAGATTTTGAATCGCGTAAATCAAATCGGTTGTGGTAGAATCCCGAACTCGAATGCATAAAGTTCAAATCCTGGATTCGCCTGTGTAGATATCATCAATAGGTGGTGAGCAGGGGCGGATTTAGGGGGGTCGGAAAGGGGTTCACCCGAACCCCCTTCGCCGAAAAATTATACTATATATATAAGGTAAATTCTGTTTTTCTACCTCTATATATTATGTATTTGAATCCCCTTGACATAGCCCAAAAGCATAGCTTAGTTGTTAAGGGAGTTCAATCATTGGTTCAATTCCCACTAGCTACACAATCTCTTTTAATTTTTTAATTTTTTGAACCCCCTTAGCGAAAATCCTGTCTGCTACACAATCTCTTTTAATTTTTTTAATTTTTTGAACCCCTTAGCGAAAATCCTGCCTCCGCCACCGGTAGTGAGCAGCAGAAGATGTAGTAAGAACCAAACCTTCACTGCCTACCCAAACCTATAGATGGCTCATGCTTGTAGCACAAAAGCAGTTAACACCAGCTCTCCGACTCCATGCACGTAGCCTCTTTCACCAAATGCTTCTCAGTTCAATTTAATGCTCTGGGAACTTTCTAAGTGCAGGTCTAAAACTAGACCTATTTTTTACCAGATCTTATAGCCCCATGGACTAACCAGTAGCACATGTGAGCCACAAAAACGATATAGAGTAATATCCTTCTGATTCGGTAAAAAGAGAATATCAGAAAAGGGGTAGGGGTGGGGACGGGGGTGGGGAATATGTTACTTTTTGAGATTTTCCTATGAATTGGAGAAAAATATTGGAGTTCTCTTGTTTCATACATTGTGATTTACTTAGTGAGTTCCTCAAAAGCATGAAGTGGCACAAAGACAAATCACCTGGAAAGTAGTATCTTGATCTGTCCAAACTGACTGTTGCATTGAAAGAGGTGTTCTAGCCGCAGAAAGCAGACTCTGCAACCTTTCCACACTCATTCCAGCGCATGAAGCAATGTCTTCTCTGGTTGGATGATGATTACCTTGTTGGATGCATAACTTTTTAGCGTCTTTTACCTTGGAGAGTAGGGCATACACATTTTCCTGCAATTCCAGTTTGTGTTGGTCAACTACTTAGCTATGCAGATATGGAATAACAGTCATCATAGTAATCTATAAGAGGGCATTACTGGCAAACGAATTGTTCTAGAATGTTGAAATATGGCCTTCCTAACTCCTTGCCTTATCCACCAGTATGCATAGGTGGGAAATCGGCAACCAGCTTGAGGCTTGAATTTCTCGACACTTTTCATAAGTCCCATGCTTCCCTCCTGCAACATAACCCAATCCATCAGCCGGCAAAGTAAAAGTAAATAAATGATAAAACCCAATACAAGAAAATTGCCTGTTCTCAATGTTAGACTCACCCTTGAGATTGCGTAGCTATACAAACATATCTCATAGTGCTGACCAAATAATTTATGTCTTATGTTCAAAAATCTGCATTTACCTGCAATAAATCCTGAAGGCTGAGACCACGCCCTTGATATTGCTTAGCAATATGAACCACCATTCGCAAATTGGCGTTAATTAATTTCTCACGGCTGCTCTTTCCTGAACGAAGCTGTGACTGCAATTCTCGAGAAGTAAGTCCTGCAGCTTCAGCCCACTCGATCAATGTCGGTTCACGATCAAACTGAGTTTGAAGCCGATGCTTCACTTCTTGTAATTTCATGGTATTCTGAAACATGACCAGATATTGAATTGACTCCTTGTTGCTTTGCGAAAAACAATTTCTATAGGAACAGAGACAAGAAGTGCATAATACCTGTATCTTGACAATCAATTCAGACTCCTCTTTGACTGTTAAAAGTTGTCTAGTTTCGGGACCCCATAGAAACATTCGAAGAGGATCATTTAGATCAATAGATTCGTTCACTCTTCTCCGCACATCTGGCCTCTCTGAATGATTTGTCTCCTGAACTTGACGATTTGGCGTTGGAGCTCCCCTTTTCTTAGAACGCCTCTCTAGAAGACGTGTTGACCTCACTGTTCTTTGATCTTTCAGTTCATTGTCAGTCAAATTTGTGGACAGCAAACTGAAAATAAAATAGGCAGGAACATAATTATGAAAATAACTATGAAAATGAAAAGTAACATGGAAATTTTCTGGATGGCTAAAGGAACTGACTTTGGAAAGTCATCAAATTTAGTCTCAAGTAATTTGGAGGAGTCAGCTAATAAGGCTGCCTCTCTTGATGCCAACAAAGCCTTTCTGGCAAGAGCAACCACGTTGTGTGGTTCAAAGTTCATTAATTTCTCTCCCTTGTCAGAAAGAGATTCTGTATCCAGAGTTAGTGGTCCTTTTTCCTTCAGATGATATGACGAAAATCTACCAGCAAAAACCACAAAGTTTAGCGAAATGACTGCACTATAAAGAATGCTATGCGCACAATACTGATTCAACACATGTATATTGTAATCACTTCATCTTACAAATATGAAAGACCAGGCGAACGAAGTAGCTGCACTTGCAAAGCATTTATATTTTGCTCCGAATCAACAGCGTCATTCTCTTCCATTGCTGAGGATGCAGCTTGCACAAGCCTCCTATCTATTGTTGCCTTCAGCAGGAGAATTCAGAGCCACGTTAAATTAATGATCAGAAGAATATTGCTTAGACTTGTTAAGTTTAATTTCCGTCTCGCCAGGAAGACATAAGGTTGTATGCATACCATACTGATACCACTTATTTAAGAACTGTAATACAATGAAACAACAACCGAATGTTTTGCAATGTCAAGAGTCTTACTAGGGATGTTTTCTCTTCCTTTACTGTGTGGAATTGCAGCCGATTCTCAAACTGCTGCTCCGGATTGATAACTGATGCAGGAGCATGTCGAGCCAAATAAGCATGTGGCACTGAAGTAAGCGCAGGAGCAACATGCTCATAAAGCATCAGAACTGCAAGTTTCATCATGTAATATTAAACTAATGTCCTTAAGAAATAGGATTATTTGCAAGTCGTGAAACAATTGGGAGCTACAGCCACGAAAACAGAATACGATATGTCACAGGCTCCTTCTGTATAAAAATTGAAAAAACACCTGTAAGGAAGCAATGCAATAGTACTAAACGTCACCTAATTTCTTTGGATAATTCCTTCTAACAATCATTTTTCGTAGCCAAATTGGGCATATTTCTGGTATACCTCAGATAGTTAGCCCTCTTAACAGACAGTTCAATACTATGCATTGGGATTCTATCTCTATTTTACAGATATCTGGCAGTAAAGGACAATGCTTATCTCCGCCTAATTTACTAAACTATATTTAACAATCATCTGTGACGTTACCTAATTTCTTCACCTAATCATTTGTGACAATGCTTATCTCTGCCTAGATATCTCTTTTACTAAACTTCACCTAATTTCTTTGGATAACCCTTTTAACAATTATTTGTGACGTCGTTTCTCGATATTTGTACTTTCTTTCATATAGTTGATTGCTTATCTCCGCCTGTGACCTGACCGAATCACGTTAAATGTTTATGTCTCTTTTGGTATATTCCTCTTTTGTTGTTCCAGTTATTATTATACTTTGTTAACTTCCACGTGACACCTGATTATCTCAATCCTAACACACGGAGCACTTAACATAGAATTAACGGTCATTTCTATCAACTGAGCAAGCAACAATCTAGCAATCAATGTCATGCCAATGAAGTAACTAGGAATCACTTAAATAACTAATTCAGCAACATAAAGGGCCACATTTCACAAAAAGCCACTAACTTTTCAAAAACTAACCAAGAAAGACAAAAAAAGTGGAAATTCAATGCAATTACCTGAAGAGGAAATGGAAGAAGGGGAACTTCTGCTGAGTTGGGTTTTATGAGAAAAATTTGTTGGTGGTGAAGAAAGCAAATTTCTTCCAGCTGCCTCCATTTTTGCTATTTTTATTTTTTATTTTTATTTTTGTGAATTTCTTCAGTTTATATTGTAACTATTTTCTTGGCTTCTGGGGTTGTAAAAAAGCAATCTTTATTCAGAATTGCGAGGGGTTGTGTTTTCTCGAAGTTTGAAGTTTTGTATACTAAATATGATATGGCTCTTCTTCTGTTCTTTGCCTCAGAATTGATAAACCCCATCGGATGAGGTTTTTATACTCTATTGACTATAATACCCCTGTATCCTTCATTTATTTCGTCAATACCATTGGCATTTTAGAAAGAGTATCTACACAATACTGTATTCACAAATATATGCAAACAATATTGTACTGGTGATCAAATTTTACAATACTCTTACATAGTGGCGAAGCTAGGAATTTCTTTTAAAATGTTCAAATTTTTTTTAAAGAAGTGAAAAAGAATCTGACAAAAAATGTTCAGTATGTGTTATATATCTCTAAAACGTAATATTTTACTTATATATATAGTGTAATTTTTCGACGAATGGTGGTCAATTGACCACCCGACCATGTGGCTTCGCCCATGCTCTTGTGTGTATATAATTGTTGGAACCAAACTTAACTTAGTAATTCAGAATCGAATGGCTTCTTTGTTTGATATTTTCAACATAAAACATGTATATGCGTGTGAAAAATAATTAATTAAAAAAGTAATAAGTAATATATTATGAACCCAAACTTTAAAGTTACAATATACTTAATATTGAAATGCAAAAACTTTAAAGACATAACCTATTAAATTCAAATATTAAATTTGTGCATAGAAAAGGGCCATGTTCTCAATAAAGCTAGTAGTTGGACAAGACGCTTTTTGAAAAATTGAACCTTTGACCTAAGTATTAGAAGTAATTATCTGGTTTATCCGCCATCGTTATCACAAATTAAATATCATGTTAATGTATCAGCCCTAGCCCGTCTTGCTCTTCCAATTCCATTTCGAGAGCCATCATCTCACTTTTTATTTTTTAATTTTATTTTCATATATGACACTCATGCTACTATTGTAATGATAAATTTTCTCCAAAAAAACTATCACAATATTCTTAAAGATATTTTTCTTTCCCAAAGAGTAATCCAAATACATATTCTCTCCTAAACTACCTTCCAAAAACTTCTTAAAACTAATTTTTCAAATTTAATCAGAATCAAATCCAAACGCCAAAAATAGTTTATCCTCCCAGTTTGTCACATGTACCCTCGTCGACACCAACAATGAAAATACTTATTTGAAAATCTGAAAGTTGATCATTCATTTTAGAGAAAATAATATTGTATAGTCGCTCTCAAAATAATAGTTTACACTTGTAGATAATAAATTGCGTCGAGAAAATAAAATCAAGACCGAAAATATTGAAATAATCGTAGTATTTTATTTCGAATATTTGAGTGTTACAATCTCTATGAATCCTCTGATTCTTCCTTCCAATAGTAAATAAATTCAAGGGCCTTTGAGCTTGATCTTGATATTTGTTGTCACGAACGATGATCTTGTTCTTGAGCTTGAGCTTGAGCTTGAGCTTGATTGGTTGAACTTGACCTTGATCCGTTCTTCGTTCTTGATCTTGAACTTGATTTCTCGAACTTGAACTTGATTTCTTGAAGCTTGAAACTTGTAGAGAAATTTGCGGTGTTTGATCCACGAGTTCTCCCTTGCTTGTTGTTATAACTTCGGGTATCTTTTCTGAGTTATGAAGACCCCTATTTATAGTTGTGGAAGGGAAGAGTTGTGATAAGAACAAACTCTTTCCGACCAATCAAATCGAAGTATGACATAGCCGCATTTGATTGGCCAGAACATGTCACTTGCACACGTGGCACGGTTTCATTGGCCATTTAATGTGACTGGACATGCATTGTCATTTTGACACGTGTCATGGTCCTATTGGCTCTTCCATTTGATTTGGCGTGCCGCGTCATTTGACACGTAGCACCAAACTGGGCCTCCGGGAGGATGACATTTTTTTGGGCTTAATGAAGTGAGCCCATCACTTTAGCACGATTAAATGGACTAGCCCAATGGATTAAGACTTATTTATTTAACCCATATAAGTTGGACCTATATAATTAATTCATTTATATATTAGCCCATAATATTTATTTGGACCAATATATCTTGAATTTAAAATATAGTTCAAATTATTTTATGGATTTAATTTAAGTAAAATTTATATGCCTACAAATGCCCCTACTTCAAGACTCGTCAAGATTTTTAAACTTTTGAAGACTAACCTTGAAGTGTTTATATTTGTATACTTGAACCGGCTCCGACATAGTCATATGGAATGTTAAGTAAAATCCCAAAATTATTGTTAAAAGTTGTACAATTTTCAATTCAAAAGTCATCATTTTCATTTGAAGTGACTTTAAAATGATTAGCTTTTCCATGTCATACATTTCAATGAAATGCATGCTGCAGTAATTATTCTAGTTATAACTAGAATGTTTTCTTTCATTTAGAGGGTCCTATAATCCTCTTTCACTGCCCAGATATTATACGCACATATAGTCCTTATTCTATTCCAAAGTAGACTCTCCAATCCGATCTCAACATGAATTGGAACAGATGTCCATTAACCACTTATACTAGGAGACTGCCTACAATATTTTATCCCACGTCGAAAGAATCCTTGGTCAGTATAGATCTTTGCTATCTATATAAAGCAACATGTTTTTCAATTATAGTATCAATTCGCAGTATTTGTAAGTTACTTGAGTCTATTTTTATGAACTCGGAAGCATTAACGCGAAAGTAATTGCTTTTTTTTTTCCTTGTGATTTTCTTCTTTTATTTGTATTTTTATTTTGTAGGTCAAGGAAGTAGTAGATTACGCATCTTTGCCGAATATCGGAGAGATTACTTTCAATGTGGCTCGACTATCGAAGAGATTACTCTTAAAATGGCCCGACTACTGGAGAGATTACCCTCAAAATGTCCTGACTACTGGAGAGATTACTCTCAATATGACCTGACTACCGGAGAGATTACTCTCAATGTGGCCCGACTACCGGAGAGATTACTCTCAAAATGGCCCGACTACCGGAAAGATTACTCCCAATGCGGCCCGACTACCGGAGAGAGTACTCTCGATGTGGCCCGATTACCTGAGAGATTACTCTCAATGTGGCCCAACTATCGGAGATATTAGTCGCGATGCAGCCCGACTATCGGAGGCCATTTCATCCATTCAGACCTTTGTGCTCATTATAATATTCTTGATTCGAATTTTGATGACAGTTTTTTCTCTCTCTCTTTTTTTGCAGCCCGAAGAGATGACAAATTTCAGAGACTATATCTCACCTTACTCCAAACTCAGATATATCACAATCGAGACCGAAGATGGCATAGAACAAACTAAGCTTTTGGTTCACACCCAACAAGCTGGCCGATATGCAGCCTTATGGCCTTCTTTGAGGAACTCCCTTTATGTAGAAAACTGGACCTTGGAGCATAAGTCAACTTCTAATCCATTGTCCAAGATGTGGTCTCTCCAAGCGCCAATCCATCGCCACGTGAACATTGCTAGCACCTTTCCGAACTTAGGACGTCGCATAATTCGAAGTACGTTTGGGGAAACACAAGAACAATCGAGGGGTGAGTATCGTCATATTCCAGGATATTGGGAATGGGCTGAAGACGTACTTGGTGGAAGGCAACAAACCCTGAGTACAACAAAGATTTATGATGCTGTCTATGCCTCACATTTCAATTATGATCGAAACTCGAACATTTTACAAGCATTTTGTGAGGCTTGGTTCCCCAAGACGAACACGCTTCTTACATCAGCTGGGGAACTATCTATCTCTATTTGGGACTTACATATCCTTGGAGGTCTGCCCATTGTGGGTTCTCCGTATGAAGAAATGGTACCTGAGACAAGAGAACTTATTGGTTTGGACGAAAAACAGACAAGATTTATCCATCGATCTTGCGAGTATTTATTTGCTGCCTTTCATCATCTTAAGGAAGGTACGGGTGCTAACCAAAAGGTCTCCTTTAGTAAGTGGACAAATTTTTGGTATAACAAAACTTTAATATATAAACATGCGCCACTGCGAAAGGAAAAGAAATTTGCACGCCTAAAGTCGACACATAATCCTATCGGAGTTATCCCCGAGACAAGAGGTGGTCGAGTGATCAAGAAGTTATATTCTCCAAGCTTAGGGTGAGGGCTGACGAGAAAGATGAAATTTATGTAGCAGTATTCCTATCAATTTGGCTATGTACCTTTGTGTTTCCCAAGGCGAAAAACTTCATTCGTCCCGAGACTTTTAAGATGGCAAGCGGGCGAGAGATTAGCTTTACGGTCCCAGTTTTGACGAGTATTTATCATGGTTTGAATAAGATTTCATGTTCTTCCCAACTTGATCAGGTCAAAGTTTGTTTTCCCATTCATTATGTTTACGGCTGGCTTGCACATTACTTTAAAACCCATTATCCACTTGCTAAGGGTCCGTCTGTCCTTTGATGGTAGTATACTCAGGAGAGGGAGCTGCGAGATACTTTGAAGAGAAGGATGCAAGAAAATGCGTCCACACTGGGGAGGATATAGTTTGGACACCAACAATGTTAACCAATTCTCGTCCTTATTATTATGTGGATAACGATGCCCTTCAAGAGTTGGAATCAAATTACTTTATGAGCTTACATTTTAATTACCTCCCTTTGAGGTGTGGTAACTCATTCATCATCGAGTCATATAGCCCGCATCGGTTTGGTCGTCAATTTGGATTTTACCAAAACATCCCCGATTTTTTGGAGAATGATATCTGTAACGCCTTTCTAGATGAAGGACTCAGATTTTGGAGGATTTACACACTATATCGTGTTGTGTCATTTGACACATGACACCAAATTGGACCTCCAGGAGGATGACATTTTTTTGGGTTTAATGAAGTGAGCTTATCACTTTAGCCCGATTAAATGGGTTAGCCCAATGGATTAAGACTTATTTATTTAATCCATATAAGTTGGACCTATATAATTAATTTATTTATATTAGCCCATAATATTTATTTCGACCAATATATCTCGAATTTAAAATATAGTCCAAATTATTTTATGGATTTAATTTAAGTAAAATTTATATGCCTACAATACTTTTATATATATAAATTTTAGACACTTTTACGATTATTGAATATAAATAATTTTGGTCCGGGGACCAAAAGTGGTCTTGCCCTTTATTTTATTCTGATATAAGGAAATAGCTTTTATCAAGTCAAGTTCATCAAACATAACAAAACTTACATTTTTTACCAAAATAATGTCGAAGTTCTCTTAAACCAACCATGGTTTTAGTTAATCCACTTCCACTAAGAAAACACTGCTAACCTATTTTACTATAATTTTCAAATTTGAATAATACTCTCTTTATCCTATTTTATGACATATTTCTTTATCCTATTTTATGGCATAATTTTCCTTTTTTACGTGATTCAAAATGAGTAAAATATTTTTGTATCAAAAAAATAATTCTATTTATTACCAATCCAGTATTTAAAAATTGTATTACTTTGTTCGTTTCAACTTATATGCCTTACTTTGAATGGTACGGAAAAAAAAAGGGACCGACAAGAGCATAATAAGATTTGGGTGATTTGCACAAATAAGACGCCTTCGTGCCGCTATTAGTTTTTTGAACTTCAAGTTTAACATATGTCGCCCTCGTTTGTCCCATGAATAATATTTTTAATTTTTAATCTTAAAGATTTGTCCATGAAACAAGCAAGAGTTTTATCCAGCTTGTCCCATGGACAGAACTTGGAGTTAACAATTACCGCCCCTTGCTTGTCCCATGGCAACATTTCTAAAGGGAGAGAAAAAAATTATGATCATCCATTTTCAAGGTGTTGGGGTAAAAAATTCTAAAATTTTAGGGGTTTTTACCTAGTTATACCATATTAGAAGCCTATTTACCATTTTGTTTAAATTCCTTATTAATTACTTTGTATATCCATATTTACTAGTTATATACAAAACCATAAAAAAAGAAAAAATTCAAGATCAGTTGCATGACACTCAACACTCATTTCCAAAAAATTTCTCCTACATTTAAGATTCTTTCTTTTCTCACATGATTACAAAATCATCTTTTCTCTTTCCTAACAATTAGCCAAAATTATTTTTACCCATAGTAAGAAATTTGGCTTACCAAAATCTTGCTTACCCAAAGTTATCCCCCCAAAATTGCATATTCTTTTCCTCTTCCAAAGCTTTTGAAACTCAATTTTTCTCTTTCTTACTAATCATCCAAAATCTCTATTTCTAGTTGATTCAATACGACGAAATTCGAAATATTGCTCTAGAATCAAGTTGTGGATAAGTTTTGAATCTTGTTTTCTTTCTTTCTAAAATCTTTATTGTATGTGACTTGTATATGATACACCAATACCCAAAATAATACTCGATACAATACTAATACAATTATAATACGATTATATTAAATTTTTAGTATAGATTTGCGATTGAAACTTGAAGAGGATGAAGATCATAATTGTGTCACACTTTTTCAGAAATGTATCGCGATTGTATTATAATTGTATATGTATCATAATTGTTGCAAGAATTGTATTATAAATGTATAATAATTGTATATTTATTGTATATTATTACGAGCAGTTGCGCATTCCTGACGAATTTCACTTGTATCATGTGTATGATAATTGTATATTAATTTATTAGTATTAAATCATGTATTATTTTAGGTATTAATACACCAGATACAATAGTGATACAAGCATGATAAATTTATGTTTTAGGCATTGATGTATCTGATACAATTATGATACAATTATTATAAAATTTCAGAATATTTTTTAATAATATTAAGTTATCGGTAATGCGGAAAGAGAGAAGACAAAGATTCATTAAGGGATTTTATTGTAAAAAAAGGAGAGGGAAAAAAAAAGGAAATGAGATAATTGAAGATACTAATAATGTAGCGAGAGTCTTTTAAGGTAAATAAGTTTCTAATATAGTATAACTAGGTAAATATAAATTTTACCATGTTATGGAGCCAGAAATCTTGGGGCTTTTGCATCCGTACCCACTTTTTGTGCCAAGTTTTAACTTATACCCGCTTTGTAAAAAAAATTGCATCCGTACCCGTTTTTGCGCATAACTTCAGCATGCGTGGCTGAAGTAGCAAAGGCAATCACGCAAAACTTCAGCATGCTAGTAGACGGGCCTGGAGTAGCTTGCGAACTTCAGATCTAGAGCTGAAGTTGTTGTCTTATAACTGGGGAACTTCAGTATACGGGGCTGAAGTTCTCCGGTTATAAAAACAAAAACTTCAGCATACGGGGCTGAAGTTCCCCCAGTTACACTGGACAACTTCAGCTCTAGAGCTGAAGTTTTGTCTTTGTAACTGGGGAACTTCAGCATACGGGGCTGAAGTTCTCCGGTTATAAAAACAAAAACTTCAGCATACGGGGCTGAAGTTCCCCCAGTTACACTGGGCAACTTCAGCTCTAGAGCTGAAGTTTTGTCTTTGTAACTGGGGAACTTCAGCATACGGGGCTGAAGTTCCACAGTTATAAAGACAAAAACTTCAGCATACTGGGCTGAAGTTCCCCAGTTTACAAAAACAAAACTTCAGCTCTAGAGCTGAAGTTCTCTAGAGCTGAAGTTTTGTCTTTGTAATTGTCTTTATAACTTGGGAACTTCAGCTCTAACTGGGCAACTTCAGCTCCTAGAGCTGAAGTTGTGTCTTTGTAACTGGGGAACTTCAGCCCCGTATGCTGAAGTTTTGTCTTTATAACTGTCGAACTTCAGCTTAACTGGTGAACTTCAGCTCAGCGAGGGAAAAGGAGCTGAAATTATTTAAAAAGTGAGTACAAATTCAACGTACAAATAAGGTGCCCAGCGCAATTTTTACGAAATCTTCTAAAACAGGCCCAAAGCCCACACAGTTACCAAGAAGATACAGATTGTCAGTAATCCACAAACCTACCCTCTTTATCCCCTTCACCCCCACTATAAAAACTGCCCCAAACTCTTGCCCTTTTTGTTGTGGGGTCATCAAAAATCATCCGTAAAGCTCAAAGTACTACTCCCTCCATTTTCCCTCATTCAAAAGAAAAAAACCCTAACAATGGGTTCAGAAATTGTCCTTCACCACAACTTCAACCCTCCCACCACCCAATCCACCGGCGCTGTTGCCATCGCTGGAAGTGGTGGCGCTAACTCGATGTCAAATGACAAAAATGCCCTTGTGGTGGGTCCCAAAAAGATGCATTCTTTATCTACTAGGAGTACTGCTTCTTCAAACAAAGACAGGCACACGAAGGTCAACGGCAGAGGGAGGCGCGTGAGGATGCCAGCGTTATGCGCGGCGCGTGTTTTCCAGCTGACGAAGGAACTAGGTCACCGGACCGATGGAGAGACCATTGAGTGGCTGCTCCGCCACGCTGAGCCGGCAATTATCGCGGCCACCGGTAGCGGCACGGTCCCGTCGGGGCATGTCATCACGACGGCGGAGAGCGCACCCTTGTCCAAGTCACCGCCGTCGATTTTGGATCCGATAAGCCGTGCTCAGTCGGTGTCTGGTTTTCCGGTGAGCAGCGGAATCTTCTCGATGACCTCGCAGCCGCCGAGTTGCCGGCTCGACTTGTACCAACCGGCGTTGGAATTTTCTGGTAATGATTATCGACACATGCCGTTCACGGCGTTGCTTCTGCAGCCGGTGACAGCCGATGACGGCGAGAAAAAGCTCGCCGGTGAGGATGAGAACAAGTAGATATGGAGTCATTGCAGCCTTTTTTGTGGGGAAGGGGGGTCAATGTGTTAGTTTCTATACTTAAGGTCCTTTTCTGCTATATCCAAAAGATTGGAAAGGATCAAAGGAGGGCAATTTTTTGGGTTTTGGTAAAAATTGATCAAAAGGAGGTCAATATTTTTGGGGATTTTGGTAAAAAAAGGTTAATTCAAGGGTAAAGGATGTTAATTTCAAATATATATTCCATTAGTAACCTTTTGGTTTTTGTAAATTAGTAGTGGCTATGGCTAAGGAAGATGTTACATTATGTTAGCTGGTTTTGAATACTTCTATGTTTCACATTAGGTAAAACAGTTTCTATTATTTTTTAAATAATTGAATTTTAGTCTAATAATTATACAGTAGTTCCAAACACCCTGGGGTTATTTGGCTGGAAATAAATTAACCCATGATTAATTATTTTAAGATTAGTTATCTCGATATTGTTATCTCATCCCATAAGGATAAAAATATAATTATAATTTTAAAATAATTAATCTCGAGATTAGTTATACTGCGACTTTATCCTAACCAAATGTGGAATAAATCTCAAATTTAATCTCGAAATTAATTATCACTTATCCCTCGTACCAAACTAGCCCTGAATCTACACTTCCCAATTCAGCGAATTTCGGGTAACTTGTATCCTTTCTCATAAGCTTGAAAAAGGTGAAACTAGCTTATACATTCATTTATCTTTGTTTTTACGCTCATGAATTATAAGCTCTCAATACATGCACACTGTTTAAGTTACTAACAATACTAAATTATTTACCACCCCAATTGGATTTTGCTGCATATCTTATCCTGGTAAGAAATTTTCACTAGTGTTCATAGGATGACAGCTGAACAAACTATAAAAAATAGCAGTCTGGTGCATTATGCTCTCGCTATGCGCGGGGTTCGGGGAAGGGCAGTACTACAAGGGTCGTATCGTATGGAGCCTTAACCTGCATTTCTGCAAGAGGCTGTTTCCACGGCTCGCACACATGACTTCCTGGTCACGTGACAACAACGTTACCAGTTACCGCAGGACTCTCCTTCTCAACTGAACAAACCACAAGACCCACTAAAACAAGAATTACAAGAAAATCATCAAGGTCCTTGTGTATGAGATTTTGTGTAGACCATTGTACTACTTGGAGAGATGTGCATGTGGAGCACAATGTTTGGACATAAACAATAAATGTATACAACAATATGATCTTATTATGCAACTGATAGAACTATTGACTATGCTATACTGTAATAATTATGTGAACAATTATTATAAGAATGAAAAGTAAGTACTATTGTTTATCAAAGAAGAAAAGAATGAAATGTAAGTCTTGCATTAAAAGCTGTGTACCGACTCCAGAATGATGCTGTTGTATATAAGCGTGTGCCTTTGAATAGGTCCAGAATTGTTAATGCTTATTCCAGAAACTCCACTTCTTCTTCTTCTTCTTAAAGTCAAATGGCAGGAAGTCTGGAATGGAGCATCAAACTACAGTATTAGAATAATATGATACAATAACAACATACCCATTATTATCACGGTGTGTGAGTTTGCGGAGGGTAGTGTATACGCAGACCTTAACACTAAACAGAAACGGGAGATAAAAAGTACAAGCAACTACCTCCTTGAGGATAGATTGAGTTGTAGTGCACCTCTGCCCAGAAACTCAAGTATATGACTGCAAGAAGAGAAAAACAAGAGAAACAATTAAATTGGTGTGAGCGAATGAATATCAAGACTTCAAAACACCGCTCTTACAAAGTGCATATGCACAAAGAAATTGCATTCATACTTTAATTTCTCTTCCAAGCAATCTCAAGCTTTGCTTGCCCACACTTGGCTTCATAGTATAGGTATGATACAATGGCATAGAATAAATGACAAGCATACATAACCAATATAAAACTGCACCCATTCATTAAACTTACAAACGTCTCACAATCATTCAATATGTTAAAACAAACAAATTCAGGTCTCTAAAAGGAGAATGTGAATGTCAAAGCATCCATGTTATGAGATGGAAGTTAGATTTCAGAAGAGCTAAAACGGGCGACTCTTCAAAATCTCCTTTTCATGAAACCCAACGTCAGATTTGCTTAAGATTATCCTTAAGGGTTCATATGGTCATCCATTCGTCCCTCCCTCCCCGTGCGTAATATTTTTGTCAAGGAAAGCCAAGGTACTAACTTTACAGTCCAAAGATCAAAAGTACTCTTTGCATTCTTCACATGACTCATGTAATAAACTTATGTCGTCTCTTTAACTCCACTGGTCCTAGTTTATCAGCGTCATTATCTGATTTGGGACTTCTGAAAAAGGTTTGATACAAAGGTCGTACTAGCTTTTCCATAGCTGGTACAAGTTTCAAGAATCAAATTCATCCAGTAAACCAGGTTGCTCTGGTATCAGCTACTTTTATAATTTCATTTGCTACAATATGCATAATCAAATTATCTCCTTCATCTTCATGTGTAGCCTGTGTCGTCTGAAATGCCAATGAGGGAGTACTAATTTGGTGCTAAGAATGATCATACTATCTCCCCTGTTTGAATTGTTGAATTTGGGGTGGAAAAATGTAGCGGTTTCGGCTAGAAGTCTAAAACTGCATTCCAGAAAGTATCAATAGAAGGATATAAGAAGAACTCTATAATGGTTTCTCAGTTAGTGGAATTACAGCCGAGGAAAGCATCTTTAACTGCATACTGGAAGTACGTACAGCATTAGGTGACTCATGAATTTGTACTTGAGATGCCTGAAAACTGAGAAATAGGATCTTGACACTGCCACTTCCAAATACTTTTTTAATCAAAACTTGTTCAATCGCATTTTGTAAAGTAGAGGATATTACAGAAAGGTAAAAGCAGTTCAAATTTTGAGAACTAGCTTACCTCTGTTTGACTTCTGATTCTTCGGAAGAATCTCGATGTAACATGTATCCTTGAATGACGTTATAACAAGAATTTTCACACCATACTGCCACAAGACAAAAAGACAAAATCAATGTGCAAGACAAATAGGTTCATTCACCAACCAATGCATCCTCATCTATTATCATTAGAAGCAAAATTCTCATAAAGGAGCTAAGCATTTATACAATAAATAATGCATCACGACCACACAAAATGGAGAGTGAAAGAAAGAAAGAAACAGCAAAATAGAGGCACGTGAACAAGCATTTTCTTCCATACCACAAAATAAATGATTAACACAGAGTCATGAACAATTACAGGACCACAAGCAAAGATTGCTTCCTCAATACCAATCAGCTTGCAATTAACAAGCTAATCAAGTATCCAAAGAAGGCACTATACCACGACATCCAAATAATGGTCACGCCAGCAATAGCTTAAAGGCTCTTAATTCCAAGGTTAAGGAACAAAGCAAAAGGCAGTAATCAACTAAGGAAGCAAAGTAAGGGCAACAATCAATACCGAGTCAGCAGCAGCCTGCAACGTAACATGATCACCCCATTCCCCATTCCTGGTTCAACCAATATAAAAGCAGTTGTAGATTAAAGGAGAAAATGTAATGCAGAATTTCAAAAAGGAGAAACAAAGGTCTGAGAATTACTTGGACATCCTCTTCAAGTACTCTCCATATTCCATTGGGACATATCCCTCATACATCTCTGGATGATGTTTAAGCTGACAAGACAATGATTTTAAAAAACCTAGTCAGCTAAAATGTATGTGAAATAATTCAAAAATGAAACTGAAATAACATAAAGAAGATAATCTTATTCACTTAGACAAGCACCTGACTGACTACTTGCTGTCTGACAAATTTGTGGTGCTCTGGTGTACGATAGAATTGATCTGATAAAGCACGGAACTGGAACAAAAGAGGACATGTGAATAGATGTGCATTAGAAAGAAATAGGATGGAACCTTATCTCAACAAACTTAGAATCGGAGGCGAGGCCTAATCCACTTTAGGAATGGGCTTAAGTTCCCATACCCCATAACACTAAAGAGTTAAGAAAAAATCTGAATTGTCCCTTTGTCAAACTAACTGAAAATCCACAAATAATTTTCATAAAGTTGGGATGGCAAGCAACCTGCCAATATGTCACTTGAGTTTTCATATTCTAATTTTTCTCCAAAATGGCAAACGGGCAGGGCGGGGCCGGGTTGGATATGAGCGGGTCGATGACGGGTAATTCAAAAACGGATAAATTATCCGACCCGACTCGTATTTAATACGGATAAAAAACGGGTTATCCAGCGGATAATATAGATATTCATGGCTTCTTGAATATGATCACTTTTGGGAGAATTCCTAGTCTCCCAAAATTGAGATACCCCCAATTTGAGGCTTTACAAATGTAAAAGTTAAACCCATAGTTATCCATTGGTTATTTATTTTCTAAGTGGTATGGTTCTTATCCATATTCGACCCGTTTTTAAAAAGTACGGCATGGTTCGATTTTTCTCCTTTCGGTTTATTCGGTTTGGTAACTTCGGTTTATTCGGTTTGAATACTAACTAGTGCATAAAGTCATAGACTGTAATATTCTAAATTAAAGTACTCAAAAGTACAAACAAAAAACATTTGTTCACAAAAGTTTTGTCCAAAACTAGCAAATATCAACCCAGAGAGAGGAAACTATACATAAAAGAATAAATTTGATCATTAGAAATATCTTGTTACTTGCTCAGAGTTAATTGATGAACTTAGAGAATAACGGAAAATAAAATTTTTGATTTTTATATTTATATTATAATTAATAATATGTGTATTGTGTAATATAAAATATATTTCGGTATGGTTTCGATATTTCGGTATTTCATTTTAAAATACCAAATACCATACCTAATACCAATATTTTTTAAAACTTAAACCAAATACAATACTAAATACCAAAATATCGAATACCAAATACCAAAATTTTCAGTTTCGGTACGGTAATTCGGTATTTACCAAATTATGCACATCCCTAAATTTAAGGCTAATGGAAAGAATAGACAAGTAAAAACCAAATATGAAAATTAAAAAGTTGAGAAGTTTCCAAGCATAACCAAATGGGCAGCCCGGTGCACAAAGCATCCCACATTCAAGCAGGGTCGGGGGAAGGGCCGCACCTACGGGGTGTGATGTAGACAACCTAACCTAATGCAAGCATTAGTGGCTGCTTCCACGGCTCGAATGTGTGACCTACGAAGACAACTTTACTGTTTCTACCATTTCAAGCATAACTAAAAAGTAATAAAGAAAAATAAGACGCCGTCACAAACACCAAGAACAAGTTTCCACCAAAACAATTCCAAAAGGAAGGAATACTGATAAACATTACGTTTGTGACAAACAATTATGCTGCAAGTAGTTTATGGAAAGGGAATGCAATTTTTTTCATCCACTAGAAATCAAATCACGAGCACGTCTAGACAGTTTGATATCATTACTGCAAGACAAATCAACCAGGTAATAGGGTAACCTGACAGTTGCCATCTCCTTGCACTTTGTGCTCCACCAAGTCAAATAATTGCAATCTGAAGCAAGAAAAACCATAGCATGGGATGCTTAGCAGAAAAAAAGTTACAGCAATAATATTACCATTCAATTGAATTAGCCAACATATCAACTTCATGGGAAACTTAGGTGGCACAAAACCTAATAAAAAACACAACAAAACAAAATGAAAAACCACATGCGTTGTCCTGTGACTTTAAGCAAACAAAGGGTTAACACTTAACAGTATCTACTGGAATGTGCTTCATAAGTGTTTATTTAGAAAGCACAAAACACTAGTTGGCTCATTCCACAACAATTATTTTCTGTGCTTGTCCCGGGTCCCATTCTCCCATTTGGTTCTCTTTTCTCAAAATGCTTGAGGGGTTGGACGTTAACTTTTTGAATGGCAGGCAGTAAGAACCACCAGTAAAATAATGAATCAATAAAGAAAGACAAAACCTTAAAAGAAAAAAAAAAAAGCAGAAATGTTTCTGGAGACACAGGACACCTACCACAATAGAGGTATGCATTTCTTGCAGTGAAGCAATATTTCATTACCTTGAAAAGTGCTCAGACTTTGAAGAGAATTAACCAAAGCACTACCATAAGATCATATGTCATTAACTTGTTCATACACAAAATTTTTGTCTACTTGAAAACCTAAGTCGGGGGATCAGGAGATACCTATCTAGCAGCCTTTGATGATCAGAAGTTGCTTCATCGACTGAAGGTATGTCCCCGTTTATTCTAGGAACATGCTGCACGGTTAATAACACAAATTGTTATAAGAAACTAAAGCAGTGCCAAGAAAATGGCGAAAGGTACAGAGTACCAGACATGTCCTCGTACACAAAGTGAAGTAGTGATCTCGATATACTATCAGACACTACACTTACAGGAACAGCACTCAGCTGGTTTATTCTCTTCCCTACTTCTCCATCAAGCTCAAATTCATCTTGTATTTCCAATGTGTAGGTAGACTCTTCTCCATCGTTTGATCTGTCGCCAGGACTAGAACAAGAACTTGAAGGCCCCACATCATCAGCTTCTAGGCCAGTGTCATGCCCTGTGAATCATATATAAAGCAAATGTTTAAACTCGAGGAAAAATCACAAAACTGAAAACAAGAAATGTACCAGCATAGTACTCCCTTGGAGGAGTATGCCAATGTTGTACACCAGTGGAGGCTTGCAAATACTGCTCATCTGCATGTGAAGATTCAGCATCTTCTGCGATGAACAACTCTGACAAATCTTCTTGAAGAACATGAGCAATAGCCTCATCATTGTCAACATTGCAATATGATGCGTGATAGTGGTTTTCTCTGGCATATTGTTCATGACATATCTCAACGTCATGCTTTCTACCATCACCGTAATAGTTAGAACTAAAAAGTTGGTCCACATCGAGAAAACTAAGAACGCCACGAGCAGCTTCAGATTCCGGCTCACACATAATTATCTCTTTCAGAAAAATTTGCCAAATGAAGAATCTCTTCTCACCTCTAAATTGAATCTATCTACCTGGCCAGTTAATGAAGGGCTCAGCTAAGAAGGATAAGACTATTCAGACCTATTGATAGATAATATAAAATCTACGGATATTACAATGATATTATGTAATGTGAAGTATCTGTCAACATTATTCTGCAATGTTCTGATAGTGCTGTTGGCAATGAATAGTCAGAGTTGAATATGCGCAGTGATGCATATGTATCATAACTTCCACCTAAGCAAATTATGCAGCATAATGGGTTGAACTACAGGGCAGTCAATTGCTTCAATTAGGAACCCTTAATACAGTGAGTGGCGTAGACGTAAACAGGATTCTTCGTAAGCAGTGTCACTATTAATCGGTAGGTGGTGACTCATTGAAGTTAGGGGAGATGACAAGAGAGATGGAAAGCCAAGTAGAATAGCAGCAAGCCAACACATTCAAAAATAGCAAATCGTAAAGGAGTTTACCGAGAATTGAAATAGATAATTCTTCTTATTACTTAAACATCCACTGTGTCTGGTCTACTGGCTCGTTCATTGTATTTTGAAGCAGGGGTCGGCAATTGGAACCCGTGCAGACAGAAGCATCTCTTCTTTTATAAGTTGCAAAAAATGCTCAAAAAAAGTGAACTCATGCAAGCATATGGTATCGAACACACTGACCTTCAGTAGGAGAGCTAGACGCAGGACACTGGACTGAGAACTTGATTTGATAAGTGGTGTCACTTTAGATTTTTTATGTCTTATTTTTTTATATATCCTCTACCATAAACGAATTTAGTTAAATTTTCCGACGAAGCGGTGTTACGTGACACCGCTTAGGCCTACGTGCATCCGCCCCTACAGTTAGTGTTTCCTTTTCTCATATGTGCCAAACATTTAACAATCGCATAAGCGGTACAACTGATACATGATAGTGTGGATAGGATCATAAGGATATATTATTTTCCGTGGACATATTTGTCTTTCTTAGAAAAACTAATTCGAATTTCAAGACAGAGAGAAAAAAATCAGAGCAAGCATACGCCTCGGTTAAGGATTTAGGTTTTGACATTCTGCAATTATACTAAATGCTAGTTTATATTTTAAATGATTGTTTCACTGAACATGCAGATTAAGTAGTTGTTTTGACTTGTTTTTATATTGAAATACAACATCTACTAAGAACTTTTCAGACTTCTTTTAACAACCAAAACATTGCTTATCAGTTTTGAGTGATTCTCCATCATTTTGCATCTTAGCGTCTGAAATTCAGTTAAATGCTTGTGGTGAGAATATTATTTCCTGCTGTAAGTTGGAGACGGGAAAAATCCCCACATATTATCATCCAGAGTTTTACAAGGACTACCAAGTCCAACATGAACAAAATCTTGCTAATGTTCTTGAATCAGAGATTCTATTTAAGACTGCCTTCTCCCCTATCAACACCCCTCCCAATGATCCATACACATTCTGAATTCCTTTTGGAATCAACAAAAGATGATATTTGTTTCAATAGAATTATAGCTAAGACTACAGCCACCAGCTCGATTGCTGAAATCATACTATCCTTCTCCATTCCCTCAATTCTTACCAATCTACAAAAATTTAACCTTCAGTTAAACTGGTAAAAAGTTGATCTTGGAAGCATTTTAATTTCGTAAACCATTTTGCAGCCATACCAACTATGACTTATCTTGATAAATAACTTGACCTTAAGCATGAAAAGAGAAACGACAGAATGAACTTAACCTTCAAAGTCATAGGCTTACCAGCCCAATTACTTAGTAGTTATGGTTCGGTATTGATAAGAAATGGGCACTTTGGCCTAACTAAACCCAAAAGCTAGCTCATGAGGTGAGGATTGACCAAGACCCTATAAGGAGACCAAATTCCTATTCCACAACTGCTGTGGGACAAACTCAACACGTATTACGGAAAGTATTTTCCCGGAAAGTGTTTTCCTTGACTATATATTTTTTCAATATTTCGTGACCTTGAAGGACAGAAAATCGTTTCATAAAGAGATAAATCTTTTACCAAAATGGGAAAAATGACTTCTACCTTCACGAATATCCTAACTCTTACTCCCTATAACTTGTTTCGTCAATATTTCGACATTGTTTCAACCTTTATTACTCGAAAATATCACCAGAATACTATATGCATACCTATCCACCACCTTGTACAATTACTAAATATCACCTAATTTCATATCCAACCAAAAGCTGGTTAAAAAAAAAAAGAACAACCAAAGAAATTCTCCATTAAAACATTTAACATACCCATTTAACTTTAACAGTCAGAAGGTGATATCAAAAGTGCCAGTACTATTTCTAAAAGATACGCTCGATTACCTACTATCCTTCTATCCTAATTCTCAACCTCCACACCCTTCTATCAAGGTAGGGGTAAGACTTGCGTACACGCTACCCTCTCCAGACCCCGCTTGTGGGATTTCACTGGGTTGTTGTTGTTGTTGTTGTAAAGTGAGATCAAAGTGTACACGCTACCCTCTCCAGACCCCGCTTGTGGGATTTCACTGGGTTGTTGTTGTTGTTGTTGTAAAGTGAGATCAAAGTGTACACGCTACCCTCTCCAGACCCCGCTTGTGGGATTTCACTGGGTTGTTGTTGTTGTTGTTGTAAAGTGAGATCAAAGTGTACACGCTACCCTCTCCAGACCCCGCTTGTGGGATTTCACTGGGTTGTTGTTGTTGTTGTTGTAAAGTGAGATCAAAGTGTACACGCTACCCTCTCCATACCCCGCTTGTGGGATTTCACTGGGTTGTTGTTGTTGTTGTTGTAAAGTGAGATCAAAGTGTACACGCTACCCTCTCCATACCCCGCTTGTGGGATTTCACTGGGTTGTTGTTGTTGTTGTTGTAAAGTGAGATCAAAGTGTACATAGAAATTTACCCCTAAAACACCCATCATTTTCTTGTTCTGAATTTCATACACCCCAGTACCCATCCCTAGTTCTAAATTTAAATTTCAGTATAATTCTTCATTTATCACCAATTAATACAAATAATTTTTTTTTAAAAAGACTAATTTTTAAATTATAAATAAAAAAATACAAACTCATCAACCCCAACCCCTGTACCCGCCAAAATCCAAAAAAAAATAAAACAGAATAAACTGCAGACCACACAAACTGCAAACAGAGACAAATACAAAAATACAGTAAACTATTATTCCATCAACAAGTTTTGCCTATTTCACAAGTAATTCCAAACTTTAGCATAAACCAAAAAAAAAAAAAAAATGGAATACAAAACAAAACCAAAAAAGAACAAAAAGAATCATGAATATTGAAATATTCACAAATTAATCGGAAAAAAAAAATCAACAACTGACCTTTAATTCAATTCCACTTCAACTCTGTTCATATACTATACGAATAATATTCTATATATACAAAATATCTCTGTGTTGTATAGAATTAGTATATGTAATAAGAAGTTGCAGAAGAAATGGCCAAATGGGCACTGAGAAAGATGATAATTATTATGGGGGAGAAAAAGGAAAGAACATTTTGGTGTATATATAAAGTGTACTATAGTTTATATAGAGTAAGAAAAAGGCAAGTTAAAAATCTAAGAAGTTTTTATTCAAACGTAAAATAAAATGCCTGACTGTAGGAAATTTATTGGTATTATGGCCAATGGGTGTACGGAAAACTTTATAGAGGGGATGGGGTTTGGCCTTTGAGTAGAATGAAAGATACCGTTGATTTAAAGCGGCCTTTCTTTGAACGCTCCTTTTTTTTTGACAGCTTGTTTGGACGGTTGTTATAACTCGTTTCATAATATATTATATTATATTATCTCGTATTGTATAGTTTGTTTTTGTTTCATGACATCATTTATCAATAAATTTACAAGATATAAAAATTATGATAAGAGGTAAATTTATTATATAAAAATATAAGGTGAATGATAAAATAAAATTATTTAATAATAGTGAAGGGTGAGATGAAAGAAAAAGACAAGATAACGACGCAACTACACCAAATCAGTCGTTACATAAAATGAAACATTTCGTTGTTACGTAACGACGGATTTAACGATACGATAAAATTTAAGTAACAACTAAAATAAACATCGTATTTAAAGTAACAATACGATTCAATACAATAATAGATAATGACCATCCAAACAAGTTGTTAATCTTCTATATATATATATATATATATATATATATATATATATATATATATATATATATATATATATATAACGATTTTAAAAAATAATAGCTAATAAATATATATAACGATTTTCAAAAATAATAGCTGATAAAAGTATATTTTATATATATATATATTTTATATACTTTTTGGCTAAAAATACAATTAGTTTTAGCCGATCAGCCAATTTTGTATTTTTTCCATTTTTATTTATTTGTATTTTTAAGGCAAGAAGTTACCAAAATGGACAATCACTTGATAGATAGAGTTGTATCTGGCAAAATAAACTATGGGTACATTTGAATCCGGTGACATTAACCTTGTATATATATTTAAAAGAACTCACTTAATAAATATAAATAATTAATTTTGAAGTAAGTAAATACACGAAATGTGATAAAATTCTAAATTTAAACTCATAAAATTCAAATCTTAAATTTGATTTGGTGGGAATTTAGGGTTCACTTATTTCCCTTAGTGGAGCCTTATTTGTTTTTATTAAAATTAAGACGTGTGAATCTGAATACACACCTGAATATTAATATGTATATTAAAATTAAAACATCTGAATCTGTATACACGTATGAATATTAAGATATTGTATTAAGATTTGAATACTAAATAATTAAGACTGCTTGTTTGCTCTACATTTGAATATGTAAAACTCGTCTTTATTTAAACATTAATAAGTATAAATTCAAATCAAATAGTACTAATTAATCTAATATTATATTAATAAAATAATTTTTAAAAATTATATGGTAGTTAGTATTGATGATGGCTAATAGTGGTGTTAGTGCGCCGACTGGGTAGTGGTTGGTGATGGTGTTGGTTGATAGCGGTGATTATGAGCAGTAGATGGTGGATGACAATAGTAGTTAACGGTGGTGATTGATAGTGGTGGTGACTGATGATGGGTGATATATAGTGATGGTGACTGATGATGGGTGATATATAGTGGTAGTTTATAGTGGTGATTGGTGATTGTTGCGATAATGGTAGTTGATGGTGATGATTGTAAATAATGGCTAGCGATAGTGATAACTTACAATCATGCTCGACAGCGATAGTAATTGTTGCTGAGGATTGTGGTAATGGTTGGTGGATAGTGGATAATGATAGTCTATAATGGTGTGGGACATCGATAGCAGTGGTGAAAGTATGTGAGTCAGTGGCGGATCCAGAATTTTGTACAAGCAGGTTCAATCATAGAAGTACATAACTTTAGTCGTAAAATAGTAGTTGTTTAGTGGGTTCAAATAAAATATTTATACAAAATTTATACTGCTTTAATCATAATTTTTACATATACATAGTATCATTTTTTGGTGAAGCTGGTTCAGTTGAACCCGCTCCACCACTTACGTCCGCCACTGGGAGTAATAGTGAAATATCATTTTTACATAAATTCTTGATGTATAATATCTTAATGATATTAAGTCTGTTATAGATCTTCATCATTAAGATATGCTCAGATAAATTAAGTGGTTGTAAAATTTAAAAAAATAAACGAACTTTATGGGTAAGATTTGAATGATTAAGAATCAATTCTAAAAAACATCCAGACATCCATTAAGTGCAAACAAATAAGGCCTTAATAGGTTTACCAACATGACGAGTCCAAATTAGTTATTAGTGGATTTCATATATTGAATGTCTAAAGCAGAAATTATTAAGCCATATACTGCTTTCTCTCTCTTACGAGCCTACACTGCTTTCTCTCTCTTTGACACTATTTTCGGCTCTTACATCTAGCGCCGGTTTCGGCGTGACGGGCAGTCCAGGTAAGCCCCTTACCCTCCACCCTACGTCCCACACCCCCTCTCTCCCTTCTCCCTCTATTCTCACTCTCCACCCCCTCCTCTTTCTTCCCCTTTCCTTTTCTCCCCCCTTCTCAACTTAACAGCAGATTTCCGACGAACGACGACCAGATAACGACCACCCACGCCGGCGTCGTACCTTCTGTCTTCTATTCTTTATACTTTTCTCTGCACGCTTTTTCTCTACTCCTTCGTTGTTCTCCGGCGGCATCAACCTGGTCCGACGAGTTCAATTGGGCCACCATCAGATCCGTGTACCACATGTGGTGAAGGTGACAACCCTACCATTATCTATTTTTATTGGTTCTGTGGTGCATTGTAAGTGCTGCATGTACCATTTTTGTGACTGTTTGGTGAAGGGAGGGAGGCACACGCGGAAAAGCAACAAAGCAGGTCGGTTGGCAGGAACAAGGGCGGATCATCGATTTTCACAGCATCGGGAGTATACCAAGTCGAAAGTCCAGGTTATATTTGCAGGAATTGGTACCTCCTGCCTCCTGTTTTCTCTCTCTCCTGGGTTAGTTGATTTGTGTTGTAGTAGCACGTAATTAGCCTAGTCAATTTAGTAGTGGTCCTATATCCCATTTTTTTCATAGACTTCCGTAGGTATAACTAATTTGGTTTGTAATGGCAATGTAAGGGTCATGTCCTCGGGGAGGGCGGGTGGCAGGGCGGGGGTTAGTTCAAGGGTCAAGGGGTGGGACGGGCCCTAGATGGGGTAAGGGGAACAAGGGTGCCAATAGGTTGAGAATTGGGTCGTGGAATATAGGGACATTGACGGGTAAGTCTATAGAGCTGGCGAAGATTCTCCGAAAAAGGAAGGTCAATATAGCTTGTGTTCAAGAGACTAGATGGGTAAGATCGAAGGCGAGGAATTCCAACGGGTATAAGTTGTGGTACTACGAAGGCGTGAAGGGCAAGAACGGAGTGGGTATTTTGGTGGATAGGGAGCTTAGAAAGTCAGTGGTAGAGGTTAGGCGAGTGAGTGACAGATTGACGGCGATTAAGTTAGTAGTTGGATGGGAGCTCTATGAATGTCATTACCGTCTACGTGTCGCAAGTGGGCTTGGACAATGAGGTTAAAAGGCTCTTTTGGGAGGCATTAGATGAGGTGGTGCGAGATACTCCACCTACAGAGAAGTTATTTATAGGAAGGGATTTCAATGGGCATATTGGGTCGTCTGCTAGTGGCTATGGTGAGGTGCACGACGACTTTGACTTTGGGGTTAGGAACGAATGATGCACTTCACTGTTGGATTTCACTAGAGCTTTTGAGTTGGTGATCGTGAACTCTATTTTTCCGAAGAGGGAGGAGCGTTTGATTACTTTCCGTAGTATGGTGGCCAAACTCAGATTGATTATCTTCTCCTCAGGAGGTGTGATAAGGGGTTGTGCGAGGATTTTAAGGTGATCCCGAGTGATAACCTCGCGACACAGCATAGACTCTTGGTGATGGACGTTGGTATCTTGATAAAGAGGAAAAAAGGTTTGTATGGGGTCAACCGAGGATCAGGTGGGGAGCCTTGACTAAGGATACTGCACTCGAGTTGGAGGGGAGGTGGAGGCTATGTGAGCTTGGAAGAGTGGTGGGGATGCTAGAGTCAAGTGGTCGGTGACAGCGGACTATATAAGAGAGGCAATGAGAGAGGTGCTAGGGGTCTTGAAGGAAAACTCAGGCGGGCATCGAGGTGACTGGTGGTGGAATGATGTGGTCCAGAGTAAAGTGGAGAAAAAGAAAGAGGCTTACATTAAGTTAGTGGAGAGCACCATCGAGGAGCAGAGGAGAGCGAACAGAGAAAGATATAATGAAGCTAGGAGGGAGGCGAAAGTAGCGGTCATGGAGGCTAATGTGTTTGGGCCGCTATATGAGGAATTGGGGGGTAAAGGTGAGGACAAGAAGTTATTTCGGCTAGCCAAAGTGAGAGAGAGGAAGGCTCGTGATCTGGGTCAAGTGAGGTGCATCAAAGACAAGGAAGGTCGTGTTTTGATGGAAGAGGCCCAGATTAAACAGAGATGGCAGTCATACATTTATAGACTTCTGAATAAAGAGGGAGACGGAAACATCGTGTTAGGGGAATTGGGATACTCTGAAAGTCATCAAAACTTTTAGGTACTGTGGGCGTATTTTGAGGTGGAGGAGGTCGTGGGATCAATGCATAAGATGAGCCGGGGCAAAGAGACTAGACCAGACGAGATTCTAGTAGAATTTTGGAGGTATGTGGGTAGAGTAGTCTTGGAGTGGCTGACTGAGTTGTTTAATATTATTTTCAGGATGAAGAGGATGTCGTATGAGTGGAGGTGGAGTACGATGATCCTGCTGTACAAGAACAAATGGGATATCCAGAATTGTAACAACTATAGGGGTATTAAGTTACTAAGTCATACCATAAAAGTTTGGGAGAGGGTGGTGAAAGGGAGGGTAAGGAGGGCGGTGTATATATCCAAAAACCAATTCGGGTTCATGCCGGCTGGTTCTACTACGAAAGTTATACACCTTATCAGGAGGTTGGTGGAATGGTACAAATATAGGAAGAGAGATCTGCACATGGTATTTATTAATCTAGAGAAGGCGTATGACAAGGTCCCTAGGGACGTTCTTTGGAGATGCTTGGAGGTGAAAGGTGTGCTGGTTGCTTATATTAGGGTGATAAAGGATTTGTATGATAGAGCTAAGAATCGTGTTAGGACTGTGGGAGGTGACTCAGAGCCTTTTCCGGTGGTTAGGGGGGTACGCCAAGGATCTGCGCTCGGCCCGTTCTTATTTGCTATAGTGATGGACACACTGACACACCATATTCAACGGGAGGTTCCATGGTGTATGTTGTTCGCTGATGATATAGTTCTAATTGATGAGACGATAGGCGACGTCAATGGGAGACTGGAAGTATGGAGGCAAGCCCTGGAGTCTAAAGGTTTCAAGTTGAGTAGGACCAAGACGGAAGATTTGGAGTGTAAGTTCAGTGATGTGTCGGGGGAAGCGGACGTGGAGGTGACGCTTGACTCGCAAGTTATCCCTAAGAGAGAGAGTTTCAAGTACCTAGAGTCAATTATCCAGGGAGATGGGAGATCGACGGGGATGTTACGCACCGTATCAAGGTGGGGTGGATGAAATGGAGGTTAGCGTCTGGAGTCCTGTGTGACAAGAAGGTGCCACTGAAACTTAAAGGTAAGTTCTATAGAGCGGTGGTTAGACCGGCCATATTGTATGGGGTTGAGTATTGACCAGTCAAGAATTCTCATATCCATAAGATGAAAGTAGCCGAAATGAGGATGTTGAGATGGATGTGCAGGCACACTAGGCTGGATAAGATTAGGAATGAAGATATTCGGGAGAGGGTGGGCGTGGCTCCCATGGATGACAAGATGCGGGAAGCGAGGCTTAGATGGTTCGGGCACGTACGAAGGAGAAGCCTAGATGCCCCGGTTAGGAGGTGTGAACGGTTGGCTTTAACAGGCACGGGAAGAGGTGGAGGGTGGCCTAAAAAGTATTGGGGCGAGGTGATCAGGCAGGCCATGACGCAACTTCAGATTTCACATGGCCCTAAATAGGGAGGTGTGGAGGTCGAGTATTAGGATTGTGGGTTAAGGTGTAGTTGAGCATTTTTCCTAGTTGTTCTAGCTAGTCTGATACTGTTTAGTCTAGGACTGCTAGCGGTTTTTGTTCACCACACTATTTTTATTTTCAATTTTATAATTAGCATAACTATTGTCCTTCCACTTATTTGTTGTCTCTTACACTGCTGATGTTATTTGTCTGGTTTATGTTGTTGTTACAGATCTTTTGTCTCTGAGACGAGGGTCTCCCGAAAACAGCCTCTGTACCCCTTGTGAGCATGTGATTTTTACTCGTCATACCGTCCTATAAAAATCACAATAAATCAATTGAT
>ML304644.1:0-19610 GCA_005239505.1 Nicotiana paniculata | reverse complement strand
CATTAAGTTCTGCTGGAGCCATCCTATAAGGAGGTATAGATATGGGCTGAGTGCTTGGAATGATATCAATGCCAAAGTATATTATTCTTTCAGGAGGAAGTCCGGGAAGGTCATCTGGGAAAACTTCTGGAAATTCTCTAACAATTGGCACTGGCTGAAGAGCTGGTGGTTCTGATTCTAGATTAATGATGTGAGCCAAATAGGCGAGACACCCCTTACCGATCATTCGTTGTGCCTTAAGGTAAGAAATAAACTTACCTACAAGCGATGCTGAGCTACCCTTCCACTCTAAGACTTCTTCATTTGGAAACTGGAACCTGACTATCTTGGCATGACAATCTAACAGGGCATAGCAGGAAGACAAACAATCCATACCCATAATCACATCGAAATCCACCATTTCTAATTCTATGAGATCGGCCTCGGTGTTGCGACCTTGGACAGAAACTATACAACCTCTATAGACTCTCGTGACTTTTATTGACTCGCCAACTGGAGTAGATACTAAGAATGGCTCATTAAGTTGTTCAGGTTCTAGCCCGAGGTTAATTGCAAAGTATGGAGTCACATATGAAAACATTGAACTTGGATCCATTATTGCATAATCATTATGTGAGCAAACTAAAAGTATACCTGTAATAACTTCTGCAGATGCCTCTGCACTCTGACGATCAAGTGTAGCAAACAAACGGGGTTGTCCCCCTCCCTAAGTAACTCGATTTGGACCTCTGCCTGCCCCATGCCCAGTCTGATTATGAGAACCACGAGCCTGAGGTGGTGCAACTGTAGTAGCTGAGGAACTAGAAGGACGAGTTAATCCACCACTGAAATTATGTCGCGACTTTGGGAAGTTGGCCTTTATATGACCAATGTCTCCACAATGATAGCAACCATAAAACCCGAACTTGCACTGACCTGAATATTGCCGCTTACAGGTTCCACAAAGACCTTGTTGGTGTGAATGTTGCTCAGCATGACTCTGGCTATGTGAAGATGATGTCCTAAAATTCTGATTCTGGCGAGACTGGTTTCCATAACTCTGAGTACGTCTGAAGAAAGACCCACCACCTGACTGATGACTGAATTGAGTAGGTGCTAATGACTCCTTATCAGAGGAATCTCTTCTACCTCCGCTGAATGTACCATTAAACCTGCCCGCTGTCTGGGCTTTCTTGTTATGCTCTTTTTCTTCTCTCCTTTGTTGTCTGTCTTTTTCTAAGTGCTTGGCGAATCCCACAACAGAGGAGAAGGCTGTCATCCCTACTGCTGCAACTGATGTCGTATCCTTAATGTGGTAAGCCAAACCGCCAACAAACCTGCGAATCTTTGCTTTTTCTGTCTTAACCATGTGAGGAGCATGCTTAGCCAACCTTATGAATTCCATGTAGAACTCTTGCACACTCTTATTCCCTTGCTTGAGTTGTTCGAACTCGGTAGCCTTAGTTTCCCTATCCTCTTCCGGGATAAAGTTAGCCATGAAGGCCTCTTCAAATTCTTCCCAAGTAGGCGGACCATCATCTTCATCTCTTTCCTTTTCCCATATCTCAAACCAAGCGCCAGCCACATCTCTAAGTTGGTAAGCAGCCAGTTCCACAACTTCATCATCAAATGCCTTCATCGCTCGGAGGGCTTTCTTGACACCCTCCAGCCACAACATTGGATCTTCATCAGCTATAGAACCATGGAACAATGGAGGACTCAACTGCAAAAATTCACTCGCTCTTGAGGACTCAGAATTGTTTTGTCTATTTGATTGAGGTGGAATCTCATCTCTTCTCTCGTTCTGGTTTACCATGAAGGCTTTAAACATATCCATAGCTCTGTTGACTGCATTAAACATCTGACCCACCTCTGGAGATATAGTTGTCTGAGCCGGAGCTGCTGTTGGGGGTGGAACTGTATCATGAGGTACTGGATCATCATGCTCCACCCCTTCTTCTAGTTCAACCCGGGGTACTTGAACCCCATTTGTGGATTTACCCTTCCTTTTCTGAGTTGAAGTCCTTTTTGTTCTGCCTTGAGCCACAATAGTAGCAATAGTTTCTTGAGCAGGATCCTGAGTGTCGGTGTCAGAGTTGCGAGTACGAGCCATTTCTGCGAGTTTTGGAGAAACGAATTCATTAGATAATTTCTTAGAGGTAGGATCTACTGCACGATCTAAAGTATGAAAAAAAATGAGACTTTTCCAAAATGCTTGTAGCCTCCTGTTTATAAGTATGGCGTGCTTCGTACCCATAAACATGACTCTACTAACACGGCTCCATAGACCCCTAGGACTCCATAAATCTGAGGCTCTGATACCAAGTTTGTCACGGCCCATTTTCTAAACAAGTGGGGACCGGCACCCGATCACTAAACATGACCGAGCAAACCATCTGCGCTTATCAAATCTATTATAACTTCAAACTTTATATGCAATAAGGAAATACTATAACCAAATATTTTTAATTAATTTAAATATCTAAAATAAACCAACTCCAAAACTTTATTCGTAGTAAAGGATGAAATACTACTAAGTTATTGTCAAAAACATCTGAATTTTAACCCTACGACTATGTCTATGAAGCCTTTGCTGATAAACTGACGCACTTCTCAGGACATGAGATTTCCTGGCCAGTTCTCTAAGTAAACAAAGAAATATCTAACTAAATATAACTCTAAGGAATGATCCACGAACAAAAGCAGAGCTCACCAATAGCACTGGAAGGGAGGGAAGTCCTAAACTGTAGCTTGCTCGCCTGCAAAACCGGTTCCTACATTGTACCGCAGACCAACGTAGGTTCCCAAAAGAGAACGTTAGTGCCTTCCATTGTACTCAGTGAGTCTCAACGACATGGGACAAAACTTTGATAATATATACATTACCAGTAAAGATTCTAAATGCATGTAAAACATAAATCTTATAAGAACAATTCTAAAATAATTGCATAATACCAGTTTATGATTATTAAAAGAAATTCTTTTCTTTTTCTTTCAAAAAAAAAATACTTCACTTTATACTTTGGGAGTTCCAACTATCCTGGCCTATTTATGTCTTAGTCACCGTGTGATCGGCATGGGTTCGATCCCAACCTAATTGAATAGGCCCAATTCACGAGGTGCCACTCACTTCATGGTTCTCAGCGCTCATGTATCATACCTTAGCATAGCTAAGTAAATTCTCAGCAACGAGGCCCTCGGCTCGTGTGCTCCCTACTTTGGCACAAGTAGTTTCAGGAAGTCAACGCCTTGGTCAAGACCCTCAGCCTGGACGATGACCCCTTTCAGAATAAAGGATACTCTCAAAAGTCTTTTCTTTCTAAAACTTGTTCTTGTGACTTTTCAAGTCTAAATCTTTCAACATACTTATTCCGGAATTCTTAAAAGTAAGGTATGACATAAGAATGAAATAAACATCCAAAATTATTTCTAAAAATGAATATAGAAATAACACAGAAATCTGAAAATTTATGCACATATATCAAAATAATCATCTAAATTTAGCTAGAAAATAATTCTAAGCTAATAGGTATTTACTCGCCCCAATTAAGTACATATAAATTCTCTTAAGAAATTCATCAAACACCTTGTATGCGTGCTTTTGTGAGTTAAATCACTTTAGTAAAGGGTTATATCAACTCAACTCAAAACTTCTCGAGCCAATACGTAGGCCCCAGTCTAATTGACACCATTCAAACAATCAATTCTACAATAACCAGTGCATTTTAATCAATTTTAAAGTTTCACTCCTAAACATGAGATCTATTATTGATATAAAGAAAGAAGGAAATTACTATAGCTATTACTACTTTAGGATAATTGACAATAGAGAATTTTATATACCTTAGTTCAAAAATTAGTTATTTGTAAAGAACTCTAGAATTTCCGTTGCCTGCGCGGGTTTTGTGGCTCTCTGTTTCGTGAGTTTGTTTTGTTTTTGTCTAAGGCTTTTGCCTTCTGTTGCTTTCGTGAGTAATAACAGAACGTGTTCTGTTTTTCTTAAGGCTTTGTAGCCTTTTAACATGTTCTGTTTTCTTAAGGCTTTGTAGCCTTTTATTCCATTAGCCCTTTTATGGGCTTTTGGCCCTCCCCCCCCCCCTTTTTAACTAATAATTAGTGATACTCACTTTTAATAATTAATAATATTAAAATTATTAATATTTTCCTAATTGTACACCCAATTATTTAAGTATGTGCGTGTGTGTGTGTATATATATATATATATATTCACTATAGAGAAGAAAAAAAATAATAATTTAATTCCATAATTAGCGTGTCTCAAAACTTTTATTTATTTGAGGAGTATTACAATGAGTAACAACTCCAGAAAGGAGTTTGATGGTTTCGTTTGAATGGTGATTTTGGACTTTGGAGTATGTTCGGATATTGGTTTGGAGGTCCGTAGGCCGTTTTGGCTTGAATTGGTAAAAGTTGGAAACGTTGAAGCTTTCGAAAGTCGAGAAGCTTGACCGAGAGTTGACTTTGTTGATATCAAGCTTGGATTTGGTTTCGGGAGTTGGAATAGGTTCGTTGTGTCATTTATGACTTGTTTGCAAAATTTGAGGTCAATCAGAGTTGGTTTGGTGTGTTTCGACATTGGTTTTAGAAGTTGGAAGTTCAATAGTTTAGCTTGAATTGGGGCGTGATTTGTGTTTTCGATATTTTTTTATATGATTTGAGGCTTCGACTAAGTTCATGTCGTGTTTAGTACCTGTTGGTATGTTTGGATGGGGTCCCGGGGGCCTCGGGTGTGATTCAGATCATGTTCGACTCATTTTGGACTTGTTGGACTACTGTAATTGTTGTATCTAGTTTCCTTATACGCGTTCGTGAGGGAGGGCTTGCAATCGCAATGAGCATTTGGGCGACGGGTGAAACTTGTTCTACACGTTCGCCAGAACTAGGACCGTCCGTGAAGGTTCTGGAGTTGTGCATCGCGAACACTAGTAGAAGGTCACGTTTCGCGAATAAGGGAGCTCAGGCCTAGGGCAGCAGGTGATTAGTTTAACGCGGTCGCATGGTGAGGACCGCGATTGCGAAGATACGTGTTATTAGGCATCGTGTTTGCCACTGGGATGTCACATTTGCGTATGGGGTTTTGGAAGTTGAGTATATTTGTTCTTCGTGAACACGAGGCAAGTTCTGCGTTCGTGTAGAAGACCAACTAGGCAGCCTATTTAAAATTTCAAAACGAGGGTTAAAGTATTATTTCATATTTTGGCTTGTGGAGCTCGGCTAGGGGCCATTTTTGTTAGGGATTTCACCACAAATAATAGGTAAGAAAATTTTGATCACTTTTGTCCAATAATATTGAATACCCATTGATTTCTACACCTAGATTATGTGTCTTAAGGTGAATTTGGGGGATTTTGGACTAGGGGTTGGAGAGTAAGATTTGAGGATTTGAGGGTCGATTTGTGGTTGGAATTGGATGGTTTTGGTATGGTTGGACTCGTTATTGAATGGGTGTTCGGATTTTGTAAATTTTTTCGGGTTCCAGGGCGTGGGCCCGAGGTTGACTTTTGGATTGACTTTTTGAACTTGGTTAAAGAACTTAGCTTTATCGTATGGGATCGATTCCTATAGCTTGTATTGATTATGTTAAGTTGTTTGTGAATACATTCGAGGCCGATTCGCGAGGCAAGGATTTGTTGGAGCATTTATTTTTGGTCAAATCCACTAGGCATTGCGCCTAGAGTTAGTTTTCATATATATAAAGTAAAAGAGTATAACAAATGAGGGGGTATGAACCATACCTCTGAAACTATGATGGCACTCCAATTGATTATCCAAACATGATAATCTATTGAGTCCAATGAGCTAAGTGAAACTAGACCTATATTGATGTACCAATTGCCTAACCACATGTGGTAGGTAATTAATAATCCAAAAACTAGGAGAAGTGTACCTAGGTCAAACATACAAAAGAGAGGACTTAAGATATCTATAGGGGTGTGCATTGGAATTGGTTTATCGATAAATCGAATCGATTATTTGTTATCGATTTATCGATTTCGATTTCGAAAATTTTCTTATCGAGTTATCGATTTCGATTTCAATTTTGTCCACTTCGGTTATCGGTTTATCGATAAACCGATAAGATATACTAAAAAGACAACTATACCCTTATTCTATATAACCTTTACTTTACACTAACTTATTATTTTCATTTTCCTCTGTCTTTATTATTTCCTAATTTCCCCTACTCTATTATTTCCTCTTCAGTCTTCACGACTTCACGCCGCTTCTGCCTTCTGAAGTTCCTCAAGATTTTCCCATACCTTATTATTTCTTCTTCACAAGTCACGGCTTCACCCGTTCAGTTCAGGCGCCGGCGAGCCGCTTCTGCTTCAGTTCAGAATCTGAATTTCCTCAAGAGTCAAGCTCTGCTCAAGCCTCAATGTTTTTGGCAGAACTGTTCTGCTTCTGCCCCTTTAGATGCTTAGGTGCTGGTAAATGAAACCTGGTATTGATACAGATTTTCTGAAAATGAGCTGCTAACCAGTGAGAGTTGGTGTTGTGGTTGCTGATTACTGCTAATGAACACACCTGTATCCTTTGATGTACTCTCAACAGGATGAGCAATAGTAGTGCTAATACCACACACTGAGAGCACTTCAATGGGTCAGGCATGTCCATAGGAAAGGTACCTGCACAATGATACAAACATGTTAGTATAAACAAGAACACCAAGCCTTTATCTCTAGAGATTGGGGCCTGATGTTCATCTTTCATCAAGTAAGATCTTTGTGAGGCCTCTGGTAACAGATATGTTGTTGCAACAGGTGAAGATTGTATGAGCATGCTGCATTTTTGTTAGAGATTCTGAGGGTGAGAGATGAGGTGCTGATAGGTGAATGCATTTATAGCAGTAAGCTTTTGAATTGCAACTTTGAGTTGTATGTTTGTGACTGATTTGTGAGATAGACTGTAGCACCTTGGTCCAAAGGAGACAATTACAGGTATTGGTTGTCTCAGGTAGATACTTTTGATTGTGAACCAATTGTTGTGCAATGGTTGCAGCTGTTTGTGAGTAAGGGTCCAGTAGAACCATGATTTGGGCCATTTATATTCCTCCAGTAGGATGAGCATTGTAAATGCTAATACCACACACTGAAGGCACATCAATTTATTTAGCATGACTAATGATTTGGTGCCTAAAAAAAAGAAAACAGAGTTAGAAAAATGTTGGATATTTCTGTCATTTTCCTTGGTTCTGCTCTTTATTTCAGAATCTTGAGTTCTGCCCTTAGGTTCTTGTGTTTACTGGGGCTTACTGAAATGCTGGTGGGGGGAGGGGAGGTACAGATGTTTCAAAGGTTAGCTAAGATTCGCACTCAGGTTCATGTGTGTTTTGAGGCCTGGTAAAGGGTTGTGTGTGTTGTTGGTAAGAGGGAAAGGGTAGTAGACTTGGTGATGAAATGTGCTTCTGTAGTGGTTGTGTAAAGTTTGTGTTAGTCTGGTGTTGTGGAATTGAGGGGATGACTGTGCATTGTTGCTGTGGTTTTGTCTTTGTAGCTGGAAGTAGGCTATGGTAATGAAAGTGACAAGCATGACTGGGAGGTGTTCAGAGATGTGTTTAATGGGGTGAACAGGGTATAGTGTTGTGAGTTGTGTGATGTGGTGTGGTTTCATGGTTCCCATGGTCTGTTTCTATCCCTTGATCCATTTCTAGCAGATTGAACATCAAAGATGTTAATACCACACACTGGAAAAGGATCAAGAGACAGTGCAGACCATCATTAGCAATACATACAACAAAGAAACTTATGTTAGTGTAACCTTGTGTTTCAGCTTGATCATGCTGCTTTGATTCAGTGGAGGTGAAATCATGTTTTGGACTATGAGGACTGCTCCTATGGTTTTCTGCTGCTCAACCATAACTATTAGAAGAATTGGAAGTGAAAGCGTTGTCTGATGCTAGCTGAATTCTGGAGGTCTGCTTGTGTCTGAATGCAGGAGTTCTCCATTGGTCTAATCTGACTTGACCTCTGATGTGTGGGGAAAGATCCTACTTTTTGTAGTATTGAGTCTGTTGAGAGCTCATGACCGATTTTTGACAAAGAATTCGCTGGGCAATTAGCTTCCCTGAAGACATGGGTGCACATGATATCCTCACACTACTGCCAACGTTTTTTCAGCTTCTGAATGTGCATCTCAATGGTCTAAGGGGCTCTACATTGTTGTTGACCCAATGGACAAGCAGTGCATAATCGGCTTCCAAGTGGACTTTGGTGAAACCATTATCCAAACACCATTGTATACCAAGAATAGCAGCTTCAGTTTTTTCTAGGTTATTAATGCCAAAACCAAGAGCGAAAGCAAAGGCATGGATAAATTGGCCCTGTTGATCCCTAATATTGACCCCAGCTCCTATATTTCCTGGGTTTGTCTATGCACTACCATCACTATTCATCTTTACAAAAATGCTCTCAGGCTTCTTCCACATTACCTGGACAGTGGTAGTGATATGTTTCATATGTTCTACCCTTTTATAATAATTCAATCCTATAGTATGGCCAAGTGATAAGAGGGTACTTTTCTCTTGGGAGGAGTTGTATATCAGAATTAATGGAAAAGAGAACTCTCGCAATGGATGAGGTTCTTCCTCCATATTTAGCGCTGCACCTATTTTTCCAGAAATTCCAACATATGATGGTTAGCGTTGTGTCCAACAACAAAAGTTTACCAGGTCTTCCACCCAGTTCTGCTGGCTGCAAGTGAACATGTACTCAACCAATTGTCCCACCAAAAGCTTGAGTTACCTGGATGTAGTCTCCAGTAAAGGTGTTATTCTGCTTCATTTCATTTGACCATGAGTTCCTTCCAAGCTTGAGATTGGTCAGTGTTCCATTTCTTTGAAATTGGATGGGATCTTTGACGGTACTTTTCCATGAGAAAAATGCTCCATAAGAACTGCTTAGTCCTAAAATTCCACCATTGTTTGAATTCCACGGCTTTACACACATCTTCAATAGATCTGACACCAATGTCTCCTTCCCCTAAAGGATAAGATATTTTGGTCCATGAAGCCCAATGGTATTTATTTTTATCTTTATTCATGCCCCAAAAGAAATTAGCAGCCATCTTTTCAATTTGTTTCATGATTTCTTTAGGAGGAGAGACTGTTGATAGGAGGTGTATCGGCATACACTACTGGACATATTTGATAAGAGTGACCATAGGAAAGCAGTCTGCCCTGCCAACCTCTGATCCCACTGATAACTTTAGAATGAGTTCATTAAAGTGAATGATTCTTTTTCTGTCAATATATAGGGGACAACCAAGATAAGTAATTGCGAATTCCTTCTTGGTGAAGCTTGTGACTTGCTGAATCCTGGTGACATTGTAGTGGAAAACACAGGAAGGTGTCATGAAGTGGATTTTGTTGCTGTTGATTTGTTGCCCAAATGTGGCTTCATAATCTCTTATTATTTATGATCTTCTGCAGGGATACTCTACATTCAGATGTGACGATGATAACATCATCTGCAAAGCTGAGATGATTCACTTGAGGGCCTATCTTCTCCATGTAAAATCCATTGAAAAATTGATCATGATTAAGACTATTCAGCATTCTGGAAAGTAATTCTGCACCAATGATGAAAAGAACTGACAGTGGATCACCTTGTTTGAAACCTCTAGATGACTTGAAAAAATCATGTATGGAACCATTAACAATTATAGAGTACAAGTTGTTATACATGGTTCTCTAAATCATTGTCAATGATCATTTCACAGAAACCTATCCTTGTTAGAACAATACAGGTGTAGTTCCATGAGACTCTATCATAATCCTTAGCCATGTCAAGCTTGATAGAAACATTGGCTCTAGTATTAGGCTTTTTGATTCCCTGGACAACCTCTTGAGCAAGAATTATGTTCTCATATATACTCCTGTCTCTGACAAACCCTGATAGGTTGGCTGAGATAATCTTGGGAAGAATTGGTGCAAATCTTGTGCATATTACTTTAGAGATGATCTTGTTGAGGAAGTTACTTAAACTGATAGGTCTGAATTCAGCCAAATTGTTAGGAAATTCAACTTTAGGCAGAAGGACCAAACAAGCCCCAAAGAAAACAGAACAACATTCAGAAGATCCTGCTTAATAATCTCCGAATAGGCTTGAAACAATTTGCCATTCATTCCATCAGGGCCAACTGCACTGTTGGTATTCATGGAGAAAACAACCTCCTTAAGATCTTGCATAGTAGGATATCTTGTAAGCTGATCATTATCATCTGAGCTGATCAAGGATGGGATTTGAGATAGAAGATCTTCTCTAATAATACCACCAATTTCAGCGAAAAGGTCTTCAACGTAATTACATGCAGCATCCCCAATGGCTTCATCACCTTTAATCCAGTCTCCCTCTTCATCTTTAATTTTGTAAATGTAAAGTTTCCTTCTCCTGCCTCTAATGAGACTAAAATACCTGTAATTTCCATCTCCCTTTATGACCCATACTTACCGAAGCACTCAAAATTCAAGTCCAAATTCAAGGTGCCCCACAAGCCAAAGATTCTATCCAAGCCACTGTTCATCACCAAATGGTGTGGCGGGTCCAAAATCATGCCATGGATCTTTGCCTTCCCGGAAGAGAATATGATTTACTCTTGAATATTGATGCTACCAAAGGAAACACCATGTGCACCCAAATACCCAGGCAAATTTCCATAGATGAACTAGTCAAAATTCTTCCTGATTCCTGGATCACAAATTATGAAAGGTTAAGAGAGCCAGAAGAATATCTACAATCTAGTTAGCCAAATTTTACCAAAAGAAATGACTAAACCGTTTCCATAAGCTTTGACCATTCCCATCTCAAAAAACCCAATAAAACCATCTTTTCTTGCCAAATGATCCAACCCAAGAACACGGACCCTAACCCTGACCCTGAAAGGGAACCCTTCTGGAATATACAAACTATCATGGAAGAACATGACTGGTGTCGACATTTCGACAAAGAGGGCACAAGAGTTTGGTGGTTCAAATGCCCCTTTACGGGACACTGCCCTTGGGATCTCGGATGTGACTGCCAAGATTGTTTGGAAGATCAAATTGGAGAATATGATGAACATCACCTGTGTCATTGGGAAAGATTTAGCCTCAACGAGACTAAACCAAAATCCAAGAAAAAGGGGAAAATTATTGAAAAGCAATTTCGAGCCAGATATGAAAATAAAGACCCTTCAATTGGCTCATTAAGCCATACAGATAAATATGAATTTCTTGTCAGTTACAAACCCCAAGAATGGCCAAAATTACCAGAAAAATTCACTCCAAGCTGGGAAGATACTGAAACTACACCAAAACCTAAACCAGCACCAGCTCGTAACACAGAATCCAAAAAGCCACCTGAACCTAAAACTCCATCAACCCAAAAGTCCACTTACCCATAAATATTCATGTTGAGCCCTTCAAGTTCCACCCATACCCGGGATTTTCCTTCACTTCAACCTTTTGAAAAATATGGTATTAGCCATTCTCCAAAAATCCCCAAGAAAAATATAGTGCTACCTTCTGGAGAAAAACCCCCAACAAGTGACATCGAAGCAACAATGAACTGGCGATCAGAAAATTTCATCTGCCAAAATAAAGTGCTCAACAATATTGGCAACACCACAAAAAACGTGGCCCATACACAAAACAAGATGATGAACAAAGTGGAAACAATTGAGAAAAAGGTGGAGCAGACGTCATCTCACCATGCAGGATTAATCAAAACCTTGGAGCTAAGATTGGAAAATTTCCAATATGAGATTTATCCGCCAAGAACTTCACTTTTTCAGTTCTTTCAACAACAACAACAAAAGGAGATGATTTCAATCAAGGAACAAATTCAACTTTTGAGGAATGACCGCTTTGAGTCACGAAGAACTCACTTTTCCCTTCAAAACCTACCTTCTACCCCATGTCAACACAAGCATATTCCCCACCAAAATTGGACTATACCTTTTCTACCTTTCCTACATTTCCTACTACCTCACATAATCCTATATCCTTCACACAACCCTTGAAAGAAGAACCTGAATTCGATATTGCAAAATTTGTTTAGGAAAGAAAAGATTCTCTTGCAGCCCAGAAACAAACCAAGAAAAGGCGAGATCAAGGAGAAAGTTCAAAAGGGCCCAACTCAAAAATCTGATGATTTCTAATCAGAAGACTCAAGAACTTTATGTCTCCCAGCCAAGAAATATGTCAGAAGGAGATACTGCATGGTCAAAATCTCTAAATTCATCAGAAGATGATACAACAGAAGATATCTCTCAATCAAGCAATGAATCCACATCAAACTCTTCCGAAAAAGACGATCCCCCAATATTTGTGAGCCAACCAAGAGACCCAAAAATATCTGAAATAGAGGAGGACCAAGAAGGAATGACAGATGAACCAATCCAAGAAAGAAGACATGAAANCAGAAATATCTGAAGTAGAGGAGGAACAAGAAGGCATGACAGGTGAACCGATACCAGAAAGAAGACAGGAACCCATGGCGTCAAAACCAGTTGGAACTGGCTTCCACACTTTCACCTTAGATGACGTCAAGGTTTCAAAATGACCTCAAAGGATCCAAGACTTCTATACTTTGATGGTGACCAAAAATTTGGTGGAACGAGAAAAGTATATCATCCTGTCAGAACTCACTTCACGGTTCTCAGGAATCCTCAGAGATTGGTGGAACTCACTTGGGATTCAAGAAAAAAAATACTTTTCTTACTTCCCAGGATTTTGCCTTCAACATCAGTATCCTACATGAAATTTTCTGCGGGGATACTGGCCAAATACAAGAGAAAATGCAAAGACAACTCTTTTAGATGAAGTGTGTGTCATTCGACAGAAATGACATTGATAGGCATTTTCAAAAAATGGCAAAGATATACTTTGAAATCGACGGAGACATCAATCACTACTAGAAATCTAGTAAAAAGCGACCAACGTTGGTCGCTTATGTCAAAGTACTGACCAAAACGCGTCCAAACACGCTTGGTCGCTATATTGGTGGTCCTTTTACCTTAGCGACCAAAGTTGGTCACTAATTACTTTGGTCGCTAAGGTAAAAGAACCAACTGTGCACTGTAAACAAAATATCGACCCACTCTGGTCGCTATATTATTTTAATAATTTAAATTTACCGACCAAAGTTGGTCGGTATATTTAAATTATGATATTTAATTATTATAATTTAAAAATTATCGACCAACGTTGGTCGGTAAATTAAAATATACATTATTTTTAAAAATATATATTTAACGTTAGCGACCAAGGTTGGTCGCTAATTTTAAAATCTGGGTATTGGTCGCTAACTTTTAATTTTTTAATTTTTTTTTGGTTATAAGCGACCTAGGTTGGTCGCTAATTCCCAGAATTTTTTTTAATAGGAAAGAGACCAACTTTGGTCACTTTTCTGGGTTATAATTTTTGCATAAAATGCCTGTTTTGGCAGCTACACCACCTGCCAGCATACCAAAATCCCTAAATAATAATACATACAATACAATTCTAAACCAAAATCTCCATGTAACGACCTGACCGGTCATTTTGAGATCTAGCGCGTTGTTCAACAGTTTAAAGTCGTGAGCAGCTCCTTTTCAGGTATTATGACTTGTAGGTGTGGTCGGAATTGAATTTCGGAAATTTTAGAGTTGATTTGGAAAGAAAATTCTCATTTCAGAAGCCTTAAGTTGGAAGAATCAACTAAGATTGGAATTTTGAGTAAACAACCTACGAATCAGGATTTGAAGGTTCTTGCAGGTTCGTATGATGATTTCGGACTTGGGCGTATGTCCGGATCGGGTTTTGGATAACCCGGGAGCGTTTCGGCGTATATTATGGAAGATAGATTTTTAGAAGAATTTCATAAATTTGGGCTGTAAGGAATTTTAGTGTGATTGATGTCTTTTTAGGATTCCGTGCCTGGGAATAACTCTGTATGGTGATTTTGGAGTTCGGAGCGTGATCAGAAGTGAATTTGGATGTCCGTAGGTCATTTTGAAGTCATTTGGTTAAAGATAGAAATTTGAAGGCTTTTGAGAAATCCTGCCGGAAGTGAAAATTTTGATATCGATGTCGGAATGCAATTCTAGAAGTTGGAGCAGGTCCGTAATGTCGAATATGTATTGTGTGTAAAATTTGGGGTCAATCGGACGTGATTTGATAGGTTTCGGCATCAGATGTAGAAGTTGGAAATTTCTAAGTTCATAAAGTTGGGATTTGGGTGCGAGTAGTGGTTTCGATGTTGTTTGATGTGATTTGAGGCCTCAAGCAAGTCCGCATTACGTTTTGTAACAGGTTGATATAATTGGACGGGGTCTCGGGGGCCTCGGGTGGATTCCGGGTTGTTAAAGGATCAAGTTTGGGAGTTTGAAGAAGGCTGAGGTTGCTGTCATCTGGTGTGACCGCACCTAGAGGATTTGGCTTCAGGTGCGGCTAAGGGCGCCGCATGTGTGAAATTGGGCTGGAGCCAAGGAGGCCGCAGGTGCGGGAGATTTGGGCGCATATGCGGAAGCGCATGTGCGACAAGGGGACCGCATGTGCGGAAATAGGCCTGGGCAGATTGTTTTTAAGCGAGAATTTGGACATTTCTCCATCTATTTTCATATGCTATGGGCGATCTTGGGAGGCTTCAAAGAGAGTATTTCTTCATGCATTGTCAAGGTAAGTAATTTCGTCACGTTTTTGAATTAAATACAAGATTATACATAGATTTGGTATGGGAAATTGAGGAAAATTTGGGAATGTTGAAGGAAACCTAGAAATTTGAATTGGAATTTAGCCACGAATTGAGCATGAATATTTGAGTAAATTGTATAATTGAACTAGTAAAGCTAAGGGTAAAATGTATCTTCGAGAAATTTCGGTTTCCGGGCACGTGGTCCCGAGGGCATTTTGGTCATTTCACTAAGCAAGGTTGGGTAAGTATATAATTAAGAATTGTTGCAAATATTAAAGTATATTTTCATTGGTTTGTCGTTGTTTGGATAGTTTCGGAGCGTTGTGCAACGATTTGAGTCGTCGAAAGGGCTTGGAGGTCGGTTATGGAATTTCGGAGCGGGGTAAGTCTCCTTTCTAACTTTGTGAGGGAGAATTGTCCCCCTAGGTGAATTAATTAAGTATATGCTATTATCTTCGGGGGTTACGTACGCACGAGGTGACGGGAGTCCGTGCGTAGCTACTATTATGCCATGTTCGGGTAGCCTAGGACCCACTAGCATGCCTTACCTGTTGTATTTGTGATCTTATCTGTAATATTAGACTGCTAATATAATTGAAATTTTAATTTAATGACTAAAGAAGATTAGAGTTTATTTTCTTAAGCATCTAAAAAGAGAATTGATTTCCTTCGCAGGCAATTGTATTTCGGGATAAGGTTATGTTATAAACATTACAAAAACTTGGCAAGTGAATTTCGGAAAAGGGTTTAAATACTATTTTGTGGTTTTCAAAAGAGAAATCTATCGTTTACTTGAGTATTTTTTTTCCCAACGTAGTCGGGGTGGACTGTTGATTGTGCATGACTGCATGTGACCGCTTCCCAATTTACATTCCGCAAGCGGAGTGTTATTTCCCCCACTCTCATGGGAGCGGGCCGCACGCTATGACGAGATTGAAAGAAATATTATGGTTCGGGCCGTTCGACCCTCAGCAGTGCACAAAGATGATTATTATGATGGCTCAGGCTGGTTGTCCTTATCCCGTATGTGCATGCTGAATTGTTAAATGTTTTTCATGATTTTTGAAGTGATAAGATATTTGGGGGAAAATAAAGAAGAAATTGTGGATTTATGATATTTGGGGAAAACCAAAGAGGAAATTGTTTATTTAAGATATTTTGGACAATAATGAGAAAGTGGTTACTGTTTGTTTATTTCCAGTATTTACTTGGATTTCAGTGCCTTATATATATGCTGCTTTTCTACCTTTACATGCATATCGTGTTCATATTATACTGTTAATTAATTTGCTGGCCCCTAGTGAGTGTCTAATTCGACCTCTCGTCACTACCTCTCTGAGTTTAGGCGGGCGACTTACTGAGTACACGTTGTTTTTGTACTCATGCTACACTTGCTGTGCATTTTATTGCACGGGTACTTTCATAGCAATGCAGAGGATTCAGAGACTTAGGCGAGCTGCATCATCCGGAGGCGATCCGCAGCTAACAGAGTCTCCCTCGTACTGTATTTATTTTCATTTTAAATTCCTTGTCCAACTTGTATTTCGGACAAGCTTTGTAATGATTGTATAAATTCTTAGATATTGATCATGTACTTGTGACACCGGGTTTTGGAATGTGTTGGGATATATTTGCTAAAGGGTAATGTTTAAACTATTGTTTTACTTGGCAGATTTTATTTAGTTAATATGTAATAAAGTGAAAGCAAATGCTTTTTCATAAATGTTAAAAACAGGAAATTATTTCAATTAATTAATGATTGGCTTTCCTGACAATGATATCCGGCGCCATCACAAACTTATGGATTTTGGGTCGTGACAACATGGTATTATAGCTCTAGGTTCCCTTAGGTCTCCCGAGTCATGAGCAAGTCTGGTAGAGTCTTGCAGATCAGTACAGAGACGTCTGTACTTATCTTCGAGAGGCTACAGGGCTGTTAGAGTACTTCCCTTCTTGATTCCTCATCGTGCGATTTGATTCCTTTAAGGCTCATGCCTAAGTTTATTCTTACTCTATCTTACGCGCCGCGAAGCGCTTGCTATGAATCAGGAATTTGAGGAATTAAAATAGTGCTACAGATGTAATTCGAGATGTTTCCATGTATAATTGGTTGGGGCTGTTGTTATGGCCATGCAAAAGAATAATATGTTGTTTCAGCTCAGTAGCTGTTTTTCTGACAACGTTAAGGCTATGCTCAGGTAGTGATGATGCTTGCGAATTGTTATCGTGCGATGTCAACATGATGATAGAATGCTTGCCCGTATGTTGGGGGTGAATGCATGGTTTGAAGGGAGGTCTTCTCAGAGTGTGATTTCGAGATTTCGGTATTTTAGTTCCGGTGGAGGAAAGGCATTGGGATTATGAATGGTCCGGTTGGGGTTGATAAAGTAGTAAGACTTGGTGTCTTCAAGTGAGGTGGGATATGCACCTATGACGTGAAGTCGTCGTCATTGATGGAATGGAATGTGTTAAGTTTGTCGGTGCTATGGTTTCTTCGGTTGCGTGGGGTCAGAGTATTAAGAAGAAGTATTGAAGAATGCGGTTGGCAGACGTGAGGTGCGGTGGTTCAGTATCGGGTAAGTGTTGATAATGAAGGCAGCTAGAGAAAGGTGATCTTTGGAGAGTTTGAGGTCGTGGTAATCTGCTGGTTTAAGAGCTACAGAGAATGATCCTGAAGTGAGGCTAGGCGGTGGTTCCATTTCTAGGAGGCCAGGTGTAAGAAGTGGAAGTTGAGCAGTCGCAAAGTGGGGGAGCGGAAGCATAGCTTGGAATTTAAAGATATTGTCGCACATTTAATAGATGTCCATGAGGAGCGGACGAACTAGTAAAGTTGGTAAATGAAGCAGGGCGTAGGATGGGGTATTGAAGTCGCAGAGAGCGTGCATTTCAGCATCGTTGGAAGGTGTCCGCGAGTGATTTCCACAGGTGGATTATCTCCTGTGAATAGGTTAGCGGTGGCATGATTGGCAAGTCTCTGTGAGAGGTTCTAGTGGCTATTCGGTAGGAGGCAGAATGTGTGAATGGTGCTAGAGAATTTGAGTATTTAGGGACTGCTAGCAAGAGAATTTGGAAGGATTGGACGGATTGGTTGAGCAAGATCATGTTAACAAAGGAGAAAGGATCTCGACAGGGTCTAGAGTGGTGCAAGGAGTAGCTTCGGGCTAAGTGGGGGAGTCCTACCATCTGCAGTTGGGTTGTAGGATTTTCATCTCATGGGGTTGCGGATTGTCGGCGTGTCGGCAAGTTATCACAGAGTTAAATGATGATTGTGCATGGGATTTGATGAATGTGTGAAAAAGTTGGCCCTGTCAGACCGGGGTTAGGCTTTGGATGATTCAGAATTTATGCTTAAGGCATAGGCGAGTTGTAAGGATAGTGACTCGGTCACGTGCTTCATTGAAAAAGGTGTTCATGTGCTAGGAGAGCCTTGGAGTTGATTGTATTCGGGACCAGTCAGAGTGGGTGACTCTCAATAGCGGTCCTGGTGAGTTCAAAAGTTAGGAATGCGGCGTTTAAGGGTTTCAGGCAGCAGTATGATCAAGAATCGAGCTTTTGCAGAGTAACTTCTGAGAAAAAGGAAGATGGTTGGAATGTTCTATGATATGTTTCAGTGTGTAGGGTAGTATTGGAGGAGTGAGAGAAATAAACTCCGGATGTAGAAAGATTATCAGGAGAGTATGAGACGGGTTGCATGATTTAGGCGGCATAGTCTCGTGAATCAAGGTCACTCGGGATGAGTGAGGGTTGAGTTTTCTCTGAGTTGAAGGGCGTTGCTATTATGCTTGAGGCAATTAAAGATGATTAAAAGAAGATAGATTGATTAGCCATGGTTGAAATGGCACATTTACGGTAGTGATCAGTTCTTTCGGTGTGATTAAGTTATGCATGTTGTTTGTGCCGGTGTGTCTGGGGCTTGTCGACTGTCGTAATGGATTTTATGTGGGATCATTTGAGTGCTATGGCCTGTCAGGTGTAGGCGGATACCGGAAGGGTTATGGTGGTATAGACTACTACTTAAGGATTTGCATGTTGGGTGATGGTGAGAATTCGCTCGTGTGTTGAGATAGTACTCTTGAATTGAATGAAGTAAAAGGTTTCTATATGATGAAGTGTTCACCCTATTGGTGGTTCAGAATTTATGATGGAAGTCTTGTGCTACCTCATATTGGCATGTTAGGTGTGGTAAGCAGTATGTAACTGGGGGTGAGAGTCGAGATTTGCGATTCGGTGTTGACAAGGATGTCATGAGCTCGGATGAGCAAGGAAAAGTGATTTGAAAGTTCAGAGTAAGCTGGTGTTATCTTCAGTGTCACCTAAGATCGATATTGGTGAAAGGGGCTTTGTACACTGGTCATGGGTTCTTGATGTATTTTGCGACCTTAGTGTGGTTGGTGTTATGGATGGGCAGACTTGTTGCCTTGTGTGGAAGGTCGTGGAATCATGATCGCGAAAAGATTGTATAAAGTGTGACCTATAGTCCCTTGATGGATTGAAGATTTGGACTGAGTTTAAAGAAGTGCAATATTGCTTAATTGGGAATTTATGCCTGGAAGGCGTTCAATTCATTTGGTTGTGGATTGTGGGGTGTTTGTCCCAGCTATGATGGTTGTTTTTGCATATTATGAGAGGAAGTGGGTTAATGTGGACCCAAGTAAAGCTATTAGCTTAGTTCGGTGCGAGCAAGGTAGACTCGATGTTTTTGGATGGATTTAAATATGATTATGGGCTCCGTATGAGCCAGGCACGTTCATTTCAGTAGAGTGCTTTTTCATGGAAAGGATTAGAATAGTAGATGTTGTTCCGTCTTCGTCAAATTCATGTGTCATTATGATTTTGCCGTGTGAGTTGAGAAACGGCTTGATAATTTCCTATGTGTTGAGGTCCCGCGTAGTTGGGATGTTATGTGAGCAGGATAACTCTTGAGATCCAGAGTGTATATATATATATATATATATA